>SJYX01007762.1:417193-481281 GCA_006410675.1 Oreotragus oreotragus | reverse complement strand
GGACCTTAGCTGGCAAAGTAATGTCTCTGCTTTTGAATATACTATCTAGGTTACTTATGTTATATTTAACAGTAATAATTTAGATATTCTTTTCCTAGTGAGGAAATGGGCAAAGACATTGTTACCTGTGAAAGATTAAGCATGTGGTTAAGAAAAGAGGAAAGTTTAACCTAAGTGATAGTGAATGGAATAATATTTAATTATATACATTGATTTAATGTTTTCCATATAACTATTAAGACTAACAGGTGTGAAAACCAATGAGCAAGATGGAGAATGTAAAAAATTTAGCTAAGTACACACACACACATGTAATTGCCTCTCTGCTAAAATTATATACATAAAATTATGTCTATGGAATGAAAAGAACATGAGGAAAGCTGATACTTGTTAAGGTACTGGCATTGGGAATGACTCTCCTTAATTTTAAAATATCCACTGCTCATTCATTCATTGAAGAAATACTTACTGAATACCTACAAAGAGAAAAAAACAGCCCTTGTCCTCATGGAGATTACGTTCTAGTAAGGGAGACAAATAATAGATATATTGCATAAAATCAGTTAGTGACAAATGATAGGAAGGAAATAAAGAGGAGGGTACAGACTGAGAGTGACAGCATGCCCCTTTAGAAACAGTGGCTAAGGAAGGCTTCCTTGGTGAGATGATATCTGTACAGTGAAGGGGGAGTAAGCCACATGAAGGTATGAGTGGGCAGTGCACTCAGGGGAACTAGCATGTGCAAAGGCCCTGAAGCTGAAATTGGATACAATACAGACATTTTAAAGATGTGGGGGAAGTTCATATAGAAATGTGAATGGAATAGAAACAGTATGAAGAGAAAAGCCTACAAAACTATGCCTATAATCTATAAAAACAGAACCCAAAGAAGAAATTTTTTAAAAGTACAGTATACCAATGATGAGTTACCTATGATGAGTTACCTTGGTGTAAATGTAATCTTTAAGGACAAGGACTCCAAACCCTAACTGCCTGGGTTCAAATATCAGTTTTGTGACCTTAGGGAATTCACATAGCTTCTCTGTGCCTTACCTGTAAAGTAGGGGTAAAAAAAAATAGTAGTTCCATAAGTACTACAGTGTTGTTAAGAGNTTGGTGTAAATGTAATCTTTAAGGACAAGGACTCCAAACCCTAACTGCCTGGGTTCAAATATCAGTTTTGTGACCTTAGGGAATTCACATAGCTTCTCTGTGCCTTACCTGTAAAGTAGGGGTAAAAAAAAATAGTAGTTCCATAAGTACTACAGTGTTGTTAAGAGCTATGACGGGCAGAATATACCTGTAATGCCCATGTTCCAAACTCTAAAAACTGTATGTTACCTTACCTAGCAAAGAGAAAATTAAATTGCAGACAGAACCAAGATTGCTAACAATTGACCTCAAAATGGGGAGATTACAGAGAGTTATCTGGTGGGCCCAAGACAATCACAAGGGTCCCTGCACGTGGAAGAAGGGAGTCGGAGACAGAGATGTGACAACATAAGCAGTGGTAGAAGGATGCTATGTTGCTGGCTTTGAAGATGGAGGGAGGGACCATGAATCAGTGAATGTGGGAAGCTTCCAGAAGCTGGGGGAGAAAAGGAAGCATTCTTTCCTAGAGCCTTTGTGGGGGAAATGAAGCCCTACTGACACCTTGACTTTAGCCCAGGGAGTTATGTTGGAATTTTGAACACCAGAACTGTAATATAAATTTGTGCTGTTTTAATGCACAAAACTTGTGGTAATTTGTTGTAGCAATAATAGAAAACTAATACTAGATGGCAAAGTGAGCTTTTATGAATAAAATATTCAGAACAATCCCTGCTGTTGCTAAGTCACTTCAGTCATGTCCGACTCGGTGTGACCCCATAGACGGCAGCCCACCAGGCTCCCCTGTTCCTGGGTTTCTCCAGGCAAGAACACTGGAGTGGGTTGCCATTTCCTTCTCCAATGCATGAAAGAGAAAAGTGGAAGGGAAGCCACTCAGTCATGTCCGACTCTTTGCAACCCCATGGACTGCAGCCTACCAGGCTTCTCCATCCATGGGATTTTCCAGGCAAAAGTACTGGAGTGGGGTCCCATTGCCTTACAAATTATTATAAATATTTGCCTGGTGTTTTCTATCACATTTTCCATAAGCAATATGTATGTATTGATTAAACATTTACCTTAAAATAATTGGGAAAGACTACTTAAAGGAGAAAGTGTTATCATAAGAATTACCAATTAACAGACGAAAAGGAAGATTTTAACTGAAGGAGAACACAATTCAAATATAAAAAAGGAAGGAAACAGAAAAAAATATTCCCTAAATTAAAATAACTTTTATTTGACCCATTCTTCACTTGCTAACAAAATACTGACAAGCTGCTGTGGCTGGAATAGATTAATAGAAGTTTCATTTTGGATGTGTGATTTATAGACTACGAGGAAAACAGTGAATCCATCTAGAATCCAGACAAAAGTCAGTAATCTAAGGCGTGGACTCCAGTAAGTTCCTTTACAGACAAGGATCATAAAAGCTTGGAATTTCACTCCTAGTAAAAGACTCTAGGAATTTGTGAATTTCATTTTCTTTCCAAAAGAAAAGTGAAAAATCAAATTGTATCAAGTCAACTAAGAATACCTCCTCCCGTAATTCTTGACTTGCTCAGATCTCCAAGGGACTCAAAAATTCAATTCCATCCAAACACTTAGCAAGCATCTCGCATAGTATGGTCAGACCCTGTGTTGAGTAGCATTGAACTTAAACACAGACAAAACATAATCTATAATTTTATAGTTGAAAAAACCTGACCTCATTATTTTTAAAAGTGGGAACGCTTACTGCTCATGTTCAATTTTTTACTTAAAAATATCTCTTGAATGTCTACTATTGAAATACTTTTAAACAGACTACATAGTTTTTAAAATAATTTGTAATACAGGAATAAGGAACTTTGTAGCTTTTCTACTTTACTACTTTGGAATTCTTTTCAGATATTTCATCATTAGACTTTTGGCTAAAAAGTCAGAATATTTATAATTCTGTAAGAATTATATAACAAGATGTTTGTCAAAATGTTAGATTTTATAACAGTATTTTTTCTTTTTTAATTTAATTTTAAAATTCTTATTGTTTAAAATAATGCACAAAAAATAAGGTATCTTCCCATTCTTTCCTAATTCCATTTCCCCAGAAGCAACCAGTTTCAATATTTTTGACAGTTTATCCTGGTGCTTATTTCTAATTCCAATTCCCCAGAAGCAACCACTTTCAATATTTTTGACAGTTTATCCTGGTATTTATTTCCGTATTTTAAAATAGATTCCTTATACTGCTCTCATGATTTTATAAAAATTTAAGTGTTATCTATTGATTCCTACTAATAAAATGAGATTTTTAACTCTCATAGCCACTTCTCTCATTCTCTCACACACAACTATATAATCTTCATCTTTGTCTACTCTTCTAAAAGAGCTATATTACCCTTTTTCAAGTTAATCAATGTTTATTGTTTACATTTGATGTAAAAGTAATGCAGAGTAAGACCCATATAGTGCGTCACAGTTTCATTTCCTATCTTCTATAATATTGTCCTCCCTGGAATCAATGCTTTCTTCATTTAGTCCAGCTGTTTCATTTGCTATATAACTGTCACACACGCATTCCTTAGTTCTGACAGAGCTGGATTCCAGCACACCAGGAAACCCATATGAGTCACTTTTTTGTTGTTGTCGTTGTTCCTTGCACACACCACTGCTGGACTTCTCTGTCCTGTTCTGAACTGGGCTCCAGAGGTCTGCCACACATTAATTGTCCTAAGACTTCTGGTCATGCTGGGAATTGCTTTCACCCTGTTCCTGTGTCATAAGCCTTGTTTTCAGGACACCTTGCTTCTTCTCTCTTGTGTGAAGCAAAGCACATCATTTAGGAACTTCCTAAAAAGGGTGCTTGAGACCAAAAATGATTTTTAAACTTATTTTATATTGGAGTACAGCTTATTAACAATGTTTTGATAGTTTCAGGTGAACATCAAAGGGACTCAACCATACATACACATGTACACATTCTCTCCCAAACTCCCCTCCCATCTAGTCTGCCACATAACATGGAGCAGAGTTCTGTGTGTTATATGGTAGGTCCTTTTTGGTTATCCATTTAAAATATAGGACTGTGTCCATGTCCATCCCAAATGCCCCCAATCCTTTCCTTGGCAACTATAAGCTTCTTTTCTAAGCCTGTGAGTCTGTTTCTTTTTCATGAATAAGTTCATTTGTATAATTTCTTTTTATATTCCACATATGTGGGATGTCACACAGTATCTCTCCTTCTCTGTCTGACATTTCACTCAGTATGACATTCCCTATGTCCATCCATGTTGCTGCAAATGACATGATTTAATCGCTTTTAGTGGCTGAGTAATATTCCATCACGTAAATATTATACCACATCTTTGTCCATTCTTCTGTCGATAGACAAGAAATTTCAGGCTTTCTTCTACCTTGGTGCTTGTTTGTTAGTTCAGCTGGATATAGAATTATATTTCGTAACTTCATTGCCTCTAGGAAAGGTTTTCTAGCATATTGTTTACAGAAATCTCATGTTATTTTGATTCCAACTCTTTGTCAGTTCAGTTCAGTCACTCAGTCGTGTCCGACTCTTTGCCACCCCACGAATCGCAGCATGCCAGGCCTCCCTGTCCATCAACAACTCCCAGAGTTTACCCAAACTCATGTTCATCGAGTTGATGATGCCATCCAGCCATCTCATCTTCTGTCGTCCCCTTCCCCTCCTGCCCTCAAACCTTCCCAGCATCAGAGTCTTTTCCAATGAATCAACTCTTCTCATGAGGTGGCCAAAGTATTGGAATTTTAGCTTCAGCATCAGTCCTTCCAATGAACACCCAGGACTGATCTCCTTTAGGATGGACTGGTTGGATCTCCTTGCAGTCCAAGGGACTCTCAAGAGTCTTCTCCAACACCACAGTTCAAAAGCATCAATTCTTTAGCACTCAGCTTTCTTCACAGTCCAACTCTCACATCCATACATGACCACTGGAAAAACCATAGCCTTGACTAGATGGACCTTTATTGGCAAAGTAATGTCTCTGCTTTTGAATATGCTATCTAGGTTGGTCATAACTTTCCTTCCAAGGAGTAAGTGTCTTTTAATTTCATGGCTGCAATCACCATCTGCAGTGATTTTGGAGCCCCCCAACATTATTCTGACACTGTTTCCACTGTTTCCCCATCTATTTCACATGAAGTGATGGGACCAGATGCCATGATCTTAGTTTTCTGAATGTTGAGCTTTAAGCTTTATGTTAAAAGAGATAATTCATATGTGGCATTAGCTTCAAAGGATGCAAAGGGTGTTCGCTATTCCTAGATGGTATCGCAGGCCATACTAGAAATTTTGGCTTTTTCCTGAGGCTAACAAATTATTTTCCAGCAGGATGGTATGATGATTACATTTGTGTTTTTGAAAGAACCCTCTGGGTGCAGCACAGAGAAAAGATGTAAGGGTAAAGATTGCAGGAAGAGATTGGAAAGTTGCTTTAGTATCTCATTCTCAAGCAAGAAACTGGAGTCAAAATAATAAAATCAGAAATGGGTAGAGGTGAATGACAGGGACATTGAAGAGGTAAATTTGATAGAACATGACAATCCTTTAAATATAAGTGGAAAAAAGGAATCAAGAGTGTCTCTCAGTCTCAAGCTTGGGAAGCTGGAAGAATGGTGAGGAAACAAGATGACAGGCAGGTTAAAAGGAACTTTTACACTTTAGAATCATCATTTTTGACGTTACTCAGATATATTTAGTCACCACGTCAATTAGTTGGAGATTTAGGCCTATAGATTGAAAGAAAGACCTGGAATAGGGTGCTCAAACTGTATTCTAAACTTTATTCAAATAAGAACAGGGCTGGAAGTCATGACACTGTTTATAGATTACCATGAAATGGCAAAAATTAAGCCTACTCCCATAATAAGGAGTTTTTAAAAATGAAATAGCTACATGCATATATGATACTAAATGAGTAGTATCAGACACAAAGACATACATGAAAGAAAAATTGATTATTCTACTCTTATTTAGTCACTAAGTCTAAACTCTTTTACAACCCCATGGACTATAGCACCCCAGGCTCCTCTGTCCATGGAATTTCCCAGACAAGAATACTAGAGTGGGTTGCCATTTCCTCCTCCAGGGGATCTTCCTGACCCAGGTATCGAACTCAAGTGTCCTGCATTGACAGGCGGATTCTTTACCACTGAACCACCAGGGAAGCCCATTCTACTCATTAGCTTCATTTTTTTTTTTTTTTTCCATGAAATCCGGGAAAAGTTCAACATTGTTTGACTGTAACTATGACATGAGTTTATATAAGATCACTATACTAAAAGTATTGGAATGCTAATATAGAAGAACTTCCCTTTATAATACTTTAAAAATCCTTTCTGTAAACATGCCTACGAATGTTTCCAAACAGTTGGAGATAACATCTTATCTTCTGCACACCTAAAAAAATAGCATCACTGGGTTTGTTTATCTCAGTGGTCTATATTTAGTAATTCTAAAAGCATTCAACCCAACTAATACCTCTTTTGAACTCTAGTTTCAAAAATTTTAAATTGCAGCATATTAATACATTTTTCCAAAGAAGATATACAAGTGCCAATGACTACATGAAAAGGTGCTCATCACTCATCGTTAGGGAAATGAAAATGAAAGCCACAGTGAAATATCACCTCACACCTGTTAGGATGGCTATTATAAAAAAAGACAGGTGATAACAAATGTTGGCAAGGACGTGGAGAAAAAGAACCTTTGAACAGAGTTGATGGGGATATAAACTGGCACAGCTATTATAAAAAAAGGCATAGTGGTTCCTCATATTAAAAATTGAACTATTATGGTCAGAAATCCCTGTCTTGGATGTCTATCCAAAGAAGTTAAGATCAGGATTTCAAAGACCTATCTGCATACCCATATTTATTGGCTATCACAATAGCCAAAATATGGAAACAACTTATGTATCCTTCGGCAGATGAATATATGAAGAAAATGTTGCATATATTTATAATGGAATATTATTCAACCATAAAAGAGAAGGAAATCTTACCATTTGCAACAACAAGGATGAAAGTAGAGGGCATTATGCTGAGTGAAGTAAGTCAGACAGAGAAACAATTAATGTGCAGTATCACTTATATGTGTAATCTGAAAAACAAGCCATTTTATGGAAAGAAAGAATAGAATAGCAGTTCCAGGGGCTGAAAAGGGAGTAACTAGGGTAATATGGGTCAAAGATAGACATTTTCCATTATAAGAAGAAAAAGCTTTGAGGAGCCAGTGTACAACCTGATGACTATAGTTGATAGTATATTTTATGTTAAAAGTCACTGAGTAGTTCTGAAGCATTCTCACCACATAAAAAATAAAGAGTTAACTATGTGAGGTGATAGATGTGTCAAGCATCTTGATCTTGGTGATCATGCTACAATGTCTTCATATATTAATTCATCATATTAGTTTTATTGTGAATTATTCTCCACTAAAGTTTTTTTTTTAAGATTACTTCAAAAAGAAAGAGCACTGAAAGGCTTTTGTCAGTGCCCCTTCATTCTTTTTGTGCCACTTGTGAAAAGAACCAATATTAAACTATAATTAGAGGGCAACCTATCATCCTATATATGTAAACTCATGTACATAAATGCTTCGGCATAAACTCTTTCCAGTCACTGCGATTTATCCAAAGAATGTCCAAAAAATCAGCTAAGTCAGATGTTAAACTTGCATGCAAGTAAACTGAGGAGCCTGGCTAAATCCCTTTCTCTGCCCTGTATTTCATAGAATTGTACTGTTCTAGATGGACCTGAGGCCTCAGGGCACTTGGCTATGACTGTACCTCCCTCCTGGTCTGGACAAGAACAGACTCCTCTTATACCTCTTTGGGATTTGCAAAGTAACGTCTTACAATCACAGCAATTCTATTCTGTTAGTCTTAACTGATTGGGCCCAAGATCACAGCCCAATGCCAAGGGCAGCCTATTAGAGAAGCTCTAGTATAGATGGCAAGCAATCAACTCAAAAATCAGGGTAATGTCTGCTGTAAAAGGCCATGTAGCAAATGGAACAAATTCAACTATGAGTAAGATTCTAATCAAGCTGCTAAAAAAATGAAAAAAAAAAAACTAGCTTAGAACAAGACATAAATATGGAGCGATTCCTGGGGTAAAATTTATTTCAATAGCCCAGGATATGAAAGACTCTGAACGCTTCCTTCTGATTCCAGCAACTAATAATTCTAATTAGAAGAGTGTGATGCTCATATTACCTTATGAAATGCAAACCCACTCAGATGCCTGCTGGTACTTGCATGTGAACTCATCCCTCTGTGTTCCTTCACTCTTAGGACAACATTGTGCAGTGAGAAAGCTCTGGCTTGGAGTCATGGAGCTCAGTAACCACCCACTCTTCTTGTGAGCAAGGACAAAGACAAGTTGCATCTTCCCTAAACGAGTCTGTCTTCTCATTTATAAGAAGAATTGAACTGTATTATTTCTAAGTCTTGAATGGATTTGATGAAACAACTGTTTTAAATCTTCTTCCTGTCTGAAGAGCAAAGTATAGGAGCAGAAGGCTGCATTCTCACCAAAGATATCCACTTCTTAATCCCAGAAAACTGTGACTTTATGGCTCAGTGGTAAAGAATCGTCCTGCAAGGCAGGAGACACAGGAAACACGCGTTCGATTCCTGGGTTGGAGATATCCCCTGGAGGAGAAAATGGCAACCCACTCCAGTATTCTTGCCTGGAAAATTCTGTGGACAGAGAAACCTGGTGGGCCACAGCCCATGGGGGTCTCAAAGAGAAGGACACGACTGAACATACAGCACACTGTACACACTATACTTTGCAAAGGGGAATTTGCAAAGGTATTAAGGACCTTGAGGTGGGAAGATTATCCTGGGTTATCTGAGTGACTTAATGTAATCATAAGGATCCTTATAAGGGGAAGGTAGGAGGATAGTCTGAGAAGGAGAGAAATCAACAAAAGCAGAGTTTGGAGTGGCGTCTCTGAGCCAATGGGTGCTGGCAACCTCCAGAAGTTGGAAAAGACAAGGAACAGTTTTCCCCTTGACACTTCAGAAGGAGCGCAGCAAATTGATATCTCGATTTTAGCCTGATGAGACCCATTTTGGATTTCCCACATCCAGAAATGTAAGATAATGTACTTATGCCATTTTAAATAACTAAATTTGTAGTAATTTGTTATAGCAGCAACAGGAAACTAATACATGCTGTAATCGGAGGAAAAGACAGAAAATGCTTTTGCCTGTACAGAAGGTAAGGATCTATTTTAAAATGTGAGGCTCCAGAAAAGCAGGTTATGCTTTTTTGCAGAGTGGCAGAAATGTGGAATTACGTAAACTAGCATTGGGCAGAGGGAAAAAAAAAAAAGGAACTATTTTATACTAACTGAAATGTTGTTTAACAATCAACCTGTTCTATTGCAATGAATTCAAATAGTACTTTTTAAAAATCTACAAGTGTACACTTTCAAAGATGAAGGGTAAGAAAGAACAGAAGTATTCTGCTTAAGTATCACCCCTTGTATACTTACAGATGCTATTATCAGTAAAAATATTATTCGTTATTTCTTTTATTCACTTATTCCAGAAATAACTATTCAGTACCACTATGTACATTATGCTGCTGTTGCTGCTGCTGCTAAGTCACTCCAGTCGTGTCCAATTCTGTGCGACCCCAAAGGCGGCAGCCCACCAGGCTCCCCCGTCCCTGGGATTCTCCAGGCAAAAGCACTGGAGTGGGTTGCCATTTCCTTCTCCAGTACATTATGTTAGGTACAAAGAAATATAATGATAGAATATTTGTGATAATAATATTAATGATATTTTCATGGGTCTTACAAGCTAGTAGGGAAGGAACTATTCAAAGTGTTAGGAGAAGGACAGGGAGAGAGAAAGATTTCATGGTTTTACAGCACTCTTGACAAGAGAATGAAGAGAGAGAGAGATAAAGAGAAATTACCAAAGTCATTTAGGGTCCCAGAACTCAGAAATAACCCCAGTTATAATAAGTTCTATTTTGATTTGGATTCATCATTTCTAGAGTTTTGTTGGTGGATGCATGCATGTATATACATCATGTATGCGTGCATGTATGAGCGTTCAGTCGCTTCAGTCATGTCTGAGCCCAGGCTCCCCTGTCCATGAGGTTCTCCAGGCAAGAATACTGGCATGGTTTGCCACACCTTCCTCCAGGGGATATTCCTGACCCAGGGATCAAACCCATGTTTACTGCACTTCCTGAATGGCAGATGGATTCTTTACCGCTGAACCACGGGTTTGCCCTTACATTATGCATAATACACACTATTTCTTCATAGAAAGTATAATATATATAATATCACAGGGGCATGTCAATGGGCAGGGGCAGCTAAAATAATGGAGGATCAAGGAAAGTCCTCATTAAGGCTGCTGTTTATCTTCACTTGAGGGCAATTCTTGAGGTGAATTCTGCAGGATGAGTAAAAGCTGACAAGATGAAAAGGGAGACAGGGAGGAATGAAAAGGCAAAATGAAAAGGGAGGGAGGGAGAAATGTTCTAAAGAGAACAATGCAAGCAAAAGTTTCAAAACCAAAGAAACATGGAGCTTTACAAGGAAACCAAGTAGAAGAGCGTGACTGAAGCCCAAGGAGAGAGGCATGCAGGAAGGGAGATAAAGAGATAAAGAGAGCTGCTCAGCCATGTCTGACTCTTTGCAGCCCCATGGACTGTAGCCCACCAGGCTTCTCTCTCCATGGAATTCTCCAGGCAAGGATACTGGAGTGGGTTGCCATGCCCTCTTCCAGGGGATCTTCCTGACCTGAGGCTTAAACCCATATATCCTGCATTGCAGGCAGATTCTTTACCATCTGAGCCATCAGGGAAGAGATATGTAATGCCAGGCAGAGGAAACCACTGAAGGATTCAACTAGGAGGGAGAGATGATCCAGTTTATGTTTTTAATCCTGGCTATGCTTGCCATGTCTTCCCTTGTGGCTTCCCTTATGGCTCAGCTGATAAAGAATCTGCCTGCAGTCCAGGAGACCCGGGTTCAGTCCATGGGTTGGGAAGATCCCCTGGGGAAGGAAAGGCTACCCACTCCAGTATTCTGGCCTGGAGAATTCCACGACTGTATAGTCCATGGGGTTGCAAAGAGCCGGACACGACTGAGCGACTTTCACTTTCACTTCATACTTGCCATGTAGAGACAATAATGCAGTTATGTTCAGTACAAGAAAGCTAAGAAGAAAAACCTGGTGAAGAGCATCAAATTCGGGGAGTCAGGAGGCTTGTTATCAAGTCTCAACTCCTATAGTAACTAATAATGATGATCGTCATTCTCTGTGATGTTACTGTGCTCCAGGCACTGTTTGAAATATACCAGACACTTACTATACCAGAAACTCTGAGGTAGGGATCATTAGTATCCTCAGTTTCAGGAAAAGAAAATTGAGGCACAAAAAACTTATGTATGGGGTTGGCCAAAAAGTTCGTTCAGGTTTTTCCATATGCTCCTATGGCAAAATCTGAATGAATTTTGGCCCATCCAAACTCAATCACTGCTGTTGTTCAGCCACCCAGTTATGTCCGACTCTTTGCAACCCCACAGACTGCAGCACTCCAGGCCTCCCTGTCCCTCACCATCTCCCAAAGTTTGTCCAAGTTCATGTCCATCTTATTGGTGATGCCCTCCAGCCATCTCATCCTCTGATGCCCTCTTCTCCTTCTGCCCTCAATCTTTCCCAACATCAGGGACTTTTCCAATGAGTCATCTGTTTGCATCAGATGACCAAAATGCTGGAGTTTAAGCTTCAGCATCAGTCTTTCCAATGAGTACTCAAGGTTGATTTCCCTTAACTCTGACTGGTTTGATGTCCTTACTGTCCAAGGGACACTCAAAAGTCTTCTCCAGCACCACAGTTCAAAGGCATCAATTCTTCGACACTCCGCCTATTTTATGGTTCAGCTCACACACCATATGTGACCACTAGGAAGACCACAAGCTTGATTATATGGACCTTTGTTGGCAGAGTATTGTCTCTGCTTTTCAACACACTGTTTAGGTTTGTCATAGCTTTCCTGCCAAGAAGCAGATGTCTTCTGATTTCATGGCTGCTGTCACCATCCACGGTGATTTTAGAGCCCAAGAAGAGAAGATCTGTCACTATTTCCACCTTTTCCCCTTCTACTTGCATGAAGTAAAGGGGGTCAGATGCCATGATCTTAGTTTTTTTAATATTTAGTGTCAAGCTGACTCTCACTCTCCTCCTTCACCCTCATCAAGAGGCTCTCTAGTTCCTCTTCTCTTTCTGCCATTAGAGAGGCATCATCTACATACCACTGTAATAGCAGGTTGTTGATGTTTTTCTCATCTATCTTGATTCCAGCTTGTAACTCACTCACCTTGGCATTTCTCATGATGTACTCAGTGTGAAGGTTAAACAAACAGTGTGACAACAGACAGCCCTGTTGTACTCCTTTTTCAATCTTGAACCAATCAGTTGCTACATATAGGGTTCTAACTGTTGCTTCTTCACCCACATACAGGTTTCTCAGGAGACAGGCAAGATGGTCTGGTATTCCCATCTCTTAAGAGCTTTCCACAGTTTATTATGCTCCATACAGTCAAAGGCATTGGCACAGTCAATGCAATAGAGGTAAAGTTTTTCTGGAATTCTTTACCTTTCTCTATGATCCAGTGACTGTTGGCAATTTGATCTCTGGTTCTTCTTCCTTTTCTAAACCCAGCTTGGACATCTGGAAGTTCTTGGTTCACATAATGCTGAAGCCTAGCATGCAAGATTTTAAGCACGGCCTTACCAGCATGGGAGATGAGTGCAACTGTCCGACAGTTAGCACATTCTTTAGTGGGAATTGGGATGAGGATTGAACTTTTCCAGCCCTGTGGCCACTGCTAGGCCTTTCACATTTGCTGACATGTTGAATGCAACACCTTGATGGCATCATCCTTTAGGGCTTTGAATAGTTTTACTGGAATTCTGTCGCATCCACCAGTTTTATTACTAGCAGTGCTTCCTAAGGCCCATTTGACTTGCTCTCCAGAATGTCCGGCTCTGGGGGGCTGACCACACCATTATAGTAATCTGGTTCATTTAGATCTTTTTTGCAGTTCTTCCGTGTATTCTTTCCGTCTCTTCTTGTTCTCTTCAGTGTCTCCTACGTCTCTGCCTTTTCTGTCCTTTATTGTGCTCATCTTTTGACAAAATATTCCTTTGATATCTCCAGTTTTCCTGAAGAGACCCCTAGTCTTTCCCCTTCTGTTGTTTTCTTCTAGTTTTATATATTGTTCATTGAAGAAGGGTTTCTTGTCTTTCCGTGCTGTATTTTGGAAATCTGCAATTAGTTGGATATGCCTTTCCCTTTCTCTCTTGCTTTTCACTTCTCTTCTTTCTTTATCTATTTGTAAGGCCTCCTCAGATAACCACTTTGCCTTCTTGCTTTTCTTTTGCTTTGGGATGGCTTTGTTTGCTGCTTCTTGTATAATATTATTGGAAGGACTGATGCTAAAGCTGAAGCTCCAGTACTTTGGCCACCTCATGCGAAGAGTTGACTCATTGGAAAATACTCTGATGCTGGGAGGGATTGGGGGGCAGGAGGAGAAGGGGACAACAGAGGATAGGATGGCTGGATGGCATCACTGACTGGATGGACATGAGTTTGAGTGAATCCGGGAGCTCGTGATGGACAGGGAGGCCTGGCGTGCTGCAATTCATGGGGTCGCACAGAGTCAGACACGACTGAAGTGACTTAGCAGCAGCAGTAACCGCATGTATCTTGACTTCCTACATTTGCATTCCAATCCCCAGTGATGAATAGAACATCTTCTTTTGGTGTTAGTTCTAGGAGGTCTTGTAGATTTTCATAGAATCAATCAGCTTCAGTTTCTTCTGCACTGGTGGTAGGGCATAGACTTGGATTACTGTGATGTTGAATGACTTGCCTTGTAAATGAATGGAGATCATTCTGTCATTTTTGAGGTTGCACCCAAGTACTGTATTTTGGACTCTTTTGTTGATTATGAGGGCTATTCCATTTCTTGTAAATGATTCTTTCCCAGAGTAGTAGATATAATGGTCATCTGAATTAAATTCACCCATTTCCATCCATTTTAGTCCACTGATTCCTAAGAGGTTGATTTTTATTCTTACCATCTCTTACCTGTCCAAGTCCAATTTACTTTGATTCATGTACCTAACGTTCCAGGTTCCTATGTAATACTGTTCTTTGCAGATTGGATTTTACTTTCATCACCAGACACATCCACAACTAAGCACCATTTCCTCTTTGGTCCAGCTCTTTCCCAACTCAATACCTTGCCTCGCATCATTTAGCTGATAAGTTACAGAACTGGGATTTCACCCAGGCAGCCTGTTTTCAAAGTCTCCTCTAAACTACCATGCTATGCTGCTCCTCGTGACCCAGGAAAGTCACACAGTGCTTCCCCTGCCATACAAAGACATGGTGACTCACCGGGCCACCCACATCTATAAATCAAGGGGTTGGACTGAATTAGCACTTATCTCAAGTCCATCTGGTTCTAATATGACAATTTCATCTGGAAAACTCAGATTCCCTACCCATTCTTTACCCAGTAGGAGTTTTTGGAGCCTGAGAGGAGTAGCCACAATTTAGGAGTGGCTGAACTTAGAACACAGCTCAGAGCACCTAAAGATACAAGTAGATATCTGTGCTGTATATGTTGTTCTTTCTGATTTCAAGACCTGTTCTATGGTACCCACTCCCTTTCCCAGACAAATTGCCACACAACCATCCTGCAAGGCTCCAGTCTTCACCCTGATGAAACCAAAATGTAAATGAATGCTGTTTCTTTCTGGGTTGTGGAACTGTAAGTGACTTTTATGAAATCTCTTTCTCTCTTCACATTTTTTAAGGTTTCACATTAAAAAAAACACATGTTAATTATTTAATTGGAAAAAAGTATATTTTTTAAAAATGTGTTTTTATGAAGCATCTACATTTTTTGGCACTGTGCTCAGCTGTTAGTTTCCAAAGATTTCATTCAGTAATTAATTTTTAGTCTGGTTCCTCAAATTAACATTTAACTTACCCAATATCCAAACTGAAGATAGGCCAGGCTAGAGATCTCATAAGTAATAAGTCAGTAAAATCTCAGAGTGTGAAAGCTGGAAAGGTTTTCTGCATCATCTAGTCCACTGACTTTCAGACAGTGTCTCCATGAATCTTAGAGTTGTGTTAAGAAACCTTAGGGGCAAAGAGGAGACTAAATGGCTGTGGATCTAGATCCTACCTCTTCTTTAATCAAAATATCTCCTCTTCTATTTTTCTTTTGAATAAAAGGATTTTTTTCCTTGCTCCAGAAGTCTATTTGCTTCTTTCCATCTCAACCACCATCACTCTAATCCAAACATCCTCACCTCTGAACTAGATTATTGTCATAACCTCACTACCTGGTCTCCTTAATCCCATTCCTGCCTCTTTCTCCAATTTCACCTTATACCATCCCACTCTATATTTCACTTCCAGTTCTCAAGTCATATTTATTCTCTATTACTAAAATTAGCCAAAATAGGACAGGATATGCTGAGGTAACAAATAATCCCAAAATAGCAGTGGTTTACCAAAATTATTATTTATCACTCATATCAGAGCTTGATATATTCTCCTCTGAAAAGTGACTCAGAGATCCAGACTACTTCCCTTTTGGGACATCATACCTTCAACACATGCATTCACAATTGCCATGAAAAAAGAAGGGGATGGGGGTTTCCCAGCTCTGGAAATGGAACAAAGGCCATTGGTCAGTACTCAGTCACAAGACCTCATCCTAATTATAATATAGGCTTGGAGACATGGTCTTCTAGAATGTCCAGAAAAAGGAAAATGATACAGGAGTTTGCAGAAATTTGATGAACATGTAACACGATCCCTGTGTAATAACTTATGGCAATTGTATTTGCTAATTTTTCATGACATATTATTTCCAAAGCCTTTTGCATAACTAAGTTCTCATCTTTCAAGTTTAAGTTTAGTTTTTAATCCCCAAGATGTCTTCTTCAATCACTTTGATCAAAATAGTCACTATGGCCAAGACTGTAATTAACTCTGAACTTGTGGTGTTGGAAAAGACTCTTGAGAGTCCCTTGGACTGCAAGGAGATCCAGCCAGTCCATTCTGAAGGAGATCAGCCCTGGGATTTCTTTGGAAGGAATGATGCTAAAGCTGAAACTCCAGTACTTCGGCCACCTCATGCGAAGAGTTGACTCATTGGAAAAGACTCTAATGCTGGGAGGGATTGGGGACAGGAGGAGAAGGGGATGACAGAGATGACTGGATGGCATCATGGACTCGATGGACATGAGTCTGAGTGAACTCCGGGAGCTGGTGATGGACAGGGAGGCCTGGCTGTGATTCATGGGGTCACAAAGAGTCAGACACGACTGAGCGACTGAACTGAACTGAACTGATACTTTCTCCTTTTTGTCTTGGCACAGAGAACACTTACATTTAGCTGAGTATGTTGTTGCCCAGCTGAAGAAAACTATATTTCTTATTCCTCTTTGCATCATATTTGGTGATGTGTCTAAGTTTTGGCCAATTGGATGTAAAAAGCATGATGTAGACTTCCAGAAAGTACCCCTAAAGAGATGAGGTGGACTTTCCTTCACCCCTTCCTTCCTCTACTTTCCATACCGACAGAGCCTAGACTGACCCAAGCAGCCATCTTGGACTACAAGGCAGCTCCTGAGCAGTGTGGAGCATCAGTGGGAATAAACTTACGTCCCTGGTAACCTTGCGGTACCACCATAGCAGACCTGGAATGCTTATCTCAGGATGTCCTGCTAAGTAAGAGAGAGAAATTAACTTTTTTCTTGTTTAAGACTAGTCTTTTGTATAAGCCAATGATACAGTATAATCTATTTCTCAAGCAGATAAGGAAACTGAGACATTATGATTATGTAATCATGGAGAAAGCGATGGCACCCCACTCCAGTACTCTTGCCTGGAAAATCCCATGGATGGAGGAGCCTGGTGGGCTGCAGTCCATGGAGTCGCGAAGAATCAGACACGACTGAGCGACTTCACTTTCACTTTTCACTTTCATGCATTGGAGAAGGAAATGGCAACCCACTCCAGTGTTCTTGCCTGGAGAATCCCAGGGACGGGGGAGCATGGTGGGCTGCCGTCTATGGGGTCGCACAGAGTCGGACACGACTGAAGTGACGCAGCAGCAGCAGCAGCAGTCATAAAGATGGAAAGCCAGGACAGAGTTCTCTGACTTCCAGTCTAATGGGCTTCACATCAATAGTCATAACGTGAAGATTTCAAGAAAAGGAAAAACCAAATATATTAAATTGCTACTTTGTAAAAGGTACCAAATTGTGAGGCACACATAGTCCCTGCCCTTGTCATGATGACAAATGCACAAATAAATAAATATAATACAATATGATAAGTAGTGTAATAGTAGAGATGTATAAGTGCATGGTAGCACAAGACAATGAGAAAAAGAGATGGTTTAATTCTACTTTGCACTTCCACAAAGATAAAAAGTAACATAGGAATTGGGTTTTGAGGGATGAGTAGAAGTTTCCCAGGTATAAAGTGAGAAGGTAGAGAGGGAGAAAGGCAGATGAAAACTAGGATCACAAATATGAAAGGACGTGGTGTGTACAAGTAATGATCAGAGCAGAAAGTGTGAGAAAGTGACAAATAAGACTAGAAATTTAGAAATTTTGGCTCAGGACAAAATCTAAAGGACCTTGTATACAAACCCTGGATTAGATCTATAGGCAAGCAAAATGTGTTAGCAGACAAAAACTTGGGCCCACTCATCCATGAGCAGTAAAGGCAGTCTACTGACAGCAGGTTGTGCTATCAGTAGGGAAGCAACAGGCAGGGTTTATTGTAAGGCACCATGCAAATATCTGGGACAGCTAATGCATAAAAAGCTCAAAGTCAATGGGTTTCAGCAAAACATTTTTAAAGGCAAGGAAAGGAAGGGGTATGTGATCAGCTTATGATCAACTATGATTGGTTTATGGGAGGTAAAATAAATGGGCAATAAATTATTGCAAATATTTCCTGGTTCTGGCCAGACTCCAAAGCAAATGTGTTAATTTCTTCCATTTGGTGGAAGTTGTAGCATCAACCACTCAAGAAGTGTGTATCAGACATTATTATCTGAGTACTTCAGAGAGGAGCTGAAGCAGAGTATATGAGGAAAAGGTCTGTCCAGGAAGGCCTCACAGGGTCCTGCTCTGTTACGAATTCATAATATGATAGTGACTGCATTGGAATCTTATTACTTTTGGAGAGCTATCCCCCCTTCCTAATAGAAGCCTGATTTCTTTCACTGGTATTGACTCTTCAGCACTACACAGAGAGTGCTAGGACCCCCTCAGGGCTCCACTCACCCCTGTCCAAGGAAAGTCAGGTAACCAAAGCCATGGCACGCTGATGCTCCCTCCTTGGATCCTGAATCTTGAACAGAAAAATAAGGAGACCACAAATGGTTGTCACTCCAGTCACAGAAGGTCCGGGCCCTCGCCCTAATGTTTCTGCCATGAGACTCATGTGGCCTCCTCAACCCAGCCTCGCCTCCAGGGGAGCTTGGCTCTTACCCTTCTTGTGCATTCTGAGTTCTGCGCATTAGTCACTCCTCTAATAAAAGTGTTCTGTTTAAGTTACACAGGTTGGTTGCTTGAAGATGAGAAAGCCAATACAGTGTCCCAGTATGAATTAGCAATGTCAGAAGGAATGTCTCTCCCCACCTCCATTTTGTTCCAGGGTTGAGACCTGGGTGTCAGGAATTGCACATTAATTGTAGCTCCTGTACTGAGCTACACCTACCAAGCTAGCTTTCATCAGTGAACGCTTACTGACACTTCATCTTATTTCTCATTTGGTCCAGAGTTTAATCAGCAAAGATGGGGCACCAGTTGGGCTCCCTGGGAGACCCATACCACCTGTACCACCACAGGTAACCTACGGTACAGCACCATGGGGAAAGTATTATCAATGTCCCTGTAAACAGCAGGAAATTGTGTCCAAGGGACAGAGCCAAGGCCACAGCTCTCATTTTCTAACTCAAGATCCTGTTTTGTTTTGTTTTTTTCCTAAAAAGGATTGTCTAACTGGCTTTTTGTTCCCTTCTGTTGCTCTCTGAAACTTTTTTTTTTTAATTTTACAGATTCATTGGCATTAGAAATCATTTTGACTTTGTCATATCAGGGAATCCATGCTTCCCACGAGGAGACTTTTAGGCCTGACCTAGATAAAACCAAATGGTCTTTATCTGGATTCTCACATTCCTCTGGATAATAAAGCAGAAGAAAAATGCTGAGAAAGAAGTGTGCTTCAGCACAGGGTACAACGGACTTCTGAATCTTCCTTAATTAAAAAGGGATTTAGGGAATTTATTTTTATCAAGATCCTCAGATGATTCAAAGAACACATTTTTTTGAGTAAATTATCATGTTACCAAGAGTAATAGGAGAAATTATTAAGGGTTCCATAAATACTTGAAAAATGATAAAGAATTTAAATGAAGCAGGATAGAAAAAATTTCTTTTCCTTAAAAAACAGTTGAGACTAATGGAATAACTAAAATCATGTCTCAACTATTTAATTCCAATCCTGGCACAAAAATACACAGATAGACCCTGAGGTGGGGCTTCGAAGAGGAGAGCAAATTATTAACCTCCTTTGTATTCAATCTTGACTTTAACATTAACTGGAACTCAAGTAAAATGAACTATAAAGTATCTTCCCAGAATTATCTTTCTGGATTCAAAGATAAAGTCCCAAGAGACTAGCAGTTTGCATTCTTAGCCTTTATGGTATCCTTATTAGTAAGGTTTTGCTATTGTTCAGGGCTTATCTAAAATTTTCCATCTCTGTACATCATCAGATCATGCATTTCAATACAAGAACTGACTTTACAAATCATCTGCTCCAACTACTGCACTTGATCAGCATATAAAGATAAACCTAAAAGGAACGGGAAATCAGATACCCAGGACCAACCAGCCAGTTAGAAGCAAAACCAGGGACCTATCTCCTACCTACAAATGATACTGGAGGGAGGAATTAGATGTTTTCCTTTTTAACACTTGAGAAGGAGACGGGTGAAAAAGTCAGTTGTCCTAATGTGCATGCTAAGTCTCTTTAGTCGTGTCTGACTCTTTGTGACTCCATGGACTGTAGCCCACCAGGCTCCTCTGTCCGTGGGAGTCTCCAGGCAAGAATACTGGAGTGGGTTGCCATGTCCTCTACAGGGGATCTTCCCAACCCAGGGACTGAACCCACGTCTCATATGTCTCCTTTATTGGTAGGTCGGTTCTTTACCGCTAGCACCACCTGGGAAGCCTAATAGCAATACTGAAATTACTTTTGTTGGTTGGCAGGAGAGAAACTAACTTCACTGGTGAAAATGTCTGTCAGCTCTGGTTGCTGTAATAAAATACCACAGACTGAGTGGTTTAAGCAACAAAAATGTCTTTTCTCACAGCTCCAGAGGCTGGAAGTCTGAGATTAGGGTGCCAGTGTGGTAAGATTCTGGCTAGAGCTCTTTTCCTGAATTGTAGGTGGTAGCCTTATTGCTTTGCCCTTACATGGTAGAGAGAGAGAGAGAACAGCCCTCTGATGTTGCTTCTTATAAAGGCACTAATTCAGTCACAAGGGCCTCACCCTCATTACCTCATCTAAATCTAATTATCTCCCAAAGGTCCCACCTCCGAACACCATCACATTGGATTTTAGGGCTTCAATATATGCCTCTGTGGGGGATACATCCAATTCAGAGCAACGCCTTCATGAGACACTTGGAAGGAAGATGAGACCATCAAGACACTTGTGATGTGAAGCATCAAAAGTAGCCAGATGATTTTACTACACAATATGCACTATAAAGTGGCAATCAAGGAAGTAGCCTAGTTTTATGTCTTAGTCTTTTGCTCATGTGGGATGGAGACAGACTAATGAAATGACGCATAAACTAAGGAAGACCCAGAAATGACCGAGAGAATGTAACCACCCACCCCCAACCCCACATAGATCCAGAGATCACAGAAGCCAATTGTATCTGGCTCTCAAGAAGCAAGGAGACCCAGGGGCTTTAACATGGGTTAAACCGTTAAAAATATTACAGGTATTTACTCAGTGCTGAGTTTATTCAGAGACTATCAAAGCCCATCTTTAGAAGCTGTTCTATGGAGGAAAAAAAAATCCCTTCACTGGATATTTTAAGGTTATGTCAAGGCTTCCAGCTCCCCACTAAGCTCTTCCTAGTGAGGTGGCCTTTGAATTTGATGTATTATATCAGCTGTCCACTCCTACTGTCTTAGTCAGCAAGAAAAGCTGGGGTTTCTTTTCTTTTTTTAATGGTTAACATATACATGGAGTGTTTTCTTTGTTTGAGGGTGGGGGAAAGGGGAAACTTTTAAGTATGTCACCTTCATTTCTCATAAATGATCAAATAGCCTATTCAAGTATTTTCAAAATGGGTATACCTCTGAGACACAAGTGTCTTTCACCTCCCAACCCTGATGAAAGATGACTCCTAATGTAATAAAGTGGGCTCCAGAGAAATCAGTTTATTTATTCCAAACATTTCAGCTAATGAGAAAGCAAATTTGAACTCGCTGTCCTCAGGCTTTTGGCATGGCGTTCCGATCCGTTCCTTCTGACTCAAAGGTTCAGGTTTGATGGGGACCCTCTCTCTCCAGGTTTCTCATTAGTAGAAACCCCACCCCTCACGTGCCATGCAGAGGCCTCACTCCTGCTGCTGCCTTTATTGCAGTCCTCTTGCCAGCCTCCCCATCCCCTCTCCCTCACCCAGGCCAGCCCTCCCTCTCTGCAGGACTCCCTCCTGCTCTGTCATCCTTCTGTGTGGCTCCTGGCAAGAGGCTTGCTTTGATGGATTCCACAGACCCCTGACCTCACTTTGAAGTCTCCGCAGCTTCATCAAACACACCCACCTCGAGTCTCAGCACTGCCCCTTTCCCTGGCTTACTAAACTCATTAAGCACCCCGGGGGAACCCAGTTTGCCTTCTGTGTGACAGAATGATAAGTAGGTTTGGGGAAAAAGAAGGGAAATGAGTGTTATATTCTCTGACATGCATCACCAAGACAGCCAAGCCTCCTCCTGGAAGGAGTGGAGAGAGCTGCTGTGACTGCCACCCTCATTTGGCTCCCATGAGGATGAAGAGCTCAGCTTCAGGGACAGAAAAATGTGAGTTAGACCCCTGTTAGGTCTCAGCTCTGCCTGGCTGAGACTGGCCTGGGGCAGGTAGATCTCTCTGAGTTACGGTCGGTAACCACCACTTAAGGAAGGTCATTTTGAGAATTAATTGACTACTTAATTGTCACAGTATGTGGTTAATAAAAAAAAAAAAGTATGACTTCAAGAAACTTGGGCTTCCCTGGTAGCTCAACTGGTAAAGAATCTGCTTGCAATGCAGGAGACCCCAGTTCGATTCCTGAGTCGGGAAGATCTGCTGGAGAAGGGAACAGCTACCAACTCCAGGATTCTGGCCTGGAGAAATCCATGGGTCAGTTCATGGAGTCGCAGAGTCAGATACAACTGAGCGACTTTCACTTTCACTTTTCAAGAAAGCTATTATTGTCATTTCCAATGGTCAACGTCAGTGAAAAGTAATGGGTTTACTGGTCAATCCATGAAGACATTCATTTGTGTTCCCACCGAGGCTATCAAGGGGAAGTACCTTGTACATTTGTGCCATTTAAGATGATTCTGCATCGTGACAGACCACTGAATATAAGTGTTTGAGGTCTTCAAGGCAGAGAATATCTATACCAGTAATGATTATTAAACAGCTATAATCCACTGCCATTTACCTGGGGCCAGGTACTGCACCAAGCAACTGAAATGTCACAAACTCATTTTGATAGGTATTACACACCCCATTTTACAAAAAAGGAAACTGAGGCTCTAAAATTTTACATGACTTGTTTAAGGGTCAGACACCTGTGAGGAAACAACACATCCACCTATAAGAGATGATGAAGCATACGGAAACTAAGAGTGGAAAGCTATTACCACCTATAGGCTGTATAGGGTGCAGAGTGAAGGGCGGAGGGTAGCAGGGAGGAGTGATGTCGTCATGTTCCATAGGAAAGGAGCCTCCCAATAGCAGCCACAGCAAGGAGACGAGGACGGACAGGCTAACAGGTGCACTGGGCTACACCGGCCTCTCTCTCCTCTCAGTTTCTGATGTGCTGCTGGTGCCTCTGTCTGAACTCACTGGAAGCTGGGGGACAAGCGAGCCAGGTGAGGTAGTTCACTGCAGTGAACCTCTGGGCACAAGGAATTACAAAAGACAGTGATCAATGCATGGTGGGTGAGGAGTGCAAGTGGAGAACCAACAGTCACTCAGAGGGAAACCCAGGACCTCAACAACCTTGTTTTGTTCAACACCAAGAATTCTCCACCAACTAGAAAATCTTAGTACAGCCTTGGCAAGTAAATAAACCAGCAAAGGGAAATTACAGGATGCTATAGAAGAGAGCAATGAAAAGTGAAAGTGAAGTTGCTCAGTCGTGTTCAACTTTTTCGCCACCCCATGGACTGTAGCCTACCAGGCTCCTCTGTCCATGGGATTTTCCAGGCAAGAGTACTAGAGTGAGATGCCACTTCCTTCTCCAGTGGATCTTCCCAACCCAGGGATTGAACCCAGGTCTCCTGCATTACAGACAGACCATCTGAGCCACCAGGGAATAGGAACTAAATAAATCTGAGCCCAGGGTCCAATGCTAAAATACTTGGTGACCTTGGTGTGTATGCCCAGCAGTGGGATTGCTGGGTCATAAGGCAGTTCTATTTACAATTTCTTAAGGATTGGGAGGGGGGTTCATGTTTGGGAGTTCGTGTAAAAAAATAAATAAATACAAAAAAATAAAATAAAATACTTGGTGACCTTGGACACGTTTACGCAGCCTTCTCAAGCCTTAGCCTCCTCATCTGTGACACTCGGGCTCTAACTGTCCCTATCACATATGTCCAGTGTAAGAACTGAGATGAAGGGTAAAAAGTAGATGGGCACTGTCACACGCATTACTGGAGCAGTCAGGAATCAGAGAACCCAAGATCAAATTCGCTGTGCCCACCTTCAAGCTCTATTGTCTCAGAAAAGTGGGTGAGCCTCTCAGGGCCTTAGTTCCCTCCTCTGTGAGTCAGGGTGATAGGAACACCTGATTTACAGGGATGCTATGATGATAAAGTGACTTAAACAATGTAAAACCGTTAGTAAATGTCACCTGGCACTTATGGGGGTCTCAGTTAACGTTGGCTATTTTCCTTCAAATGCACAGCACGCTGCCTGTGGCAGAGTAAATAGTGACCTAGAGTTTGCTTTCTGAGCAGGATGGCCGCAGAATGAGGGAAGAGCCTGTTCGTGTGCCTATTATTTCCCTTCTCTCCAGAGCACTCAGACCCCATGTCAAAATTCAAAGCTCTGTTGTTTGTTTTCCATAAGAAAGCCAATACCAGTCAGCATTTCAAAAATGTAGTAATTGTTCTGAAGCCCTAGGGGCTGAGGGGACTGCACTGCAGACAGCATGGGCTTCAGCCGTGTTGCTATCTCGACCCCTTGCTCCGCATCTGCTCGTGTCCTCAGCTCCTTGTGAGGCTTGTGCTCGGCACCAGCCTGTCTGTCACAAGCTGCTGCCTGGGGTGGGGGGCAGTCCTGCCTGTCCACCTGCCCTACCCGCCTCCCCGGCCCCAGATGCGCACACTCCTGGGGAATGCGTTCTCTACCTGCTTACAGAGCATAGAGTCAACACGCACCCACCACATGCTACAAACTCTTCAGGCGCTGGGGATACAGTGACAAAGGCAGGGACAACCTCTGCCCTCGTAGAGCTTACATTCTACTGGGAGGAGCAAACAGTTTACACAGCAGCAGGTTAGGGGATGACAAGGGCCAGTGGGGAAGGGGAATACGGAGTCACAGGACGGGGAGGGACAGCAATTTTAAATGGGTGATCAGAGAAGGCTTCACCAAACAGCTGAAAAAATTAGGGAATGCTCCACAGGCTGTGTCATAATAAGTGTTGACTGTGATTAGTGGTCAAAAAAAATTTAATTTCCTGTTTTCTCGCCAGGGATGCCAGAGGTTCATAGCTGGAAAAGTTTGAGAAGCGCTATTGCTAAGACTCAAGGGACCAGAGAGTAACGTGGGGCACAGAGCAGCTCATGGAGCTTCCAGTATCACCTACAGGGACACAAATTCTAAACTCCTATGATCCATCCTTCCTGGGTGCCCTTAGGACACAAGTGGTAGTTGAATTTGGTTGCGAGTGTCCAGTATGGACTTCTGTTGAGGAAAGCTTTGCAATAAGTCATTTCAGAGGTGGTAGTTTCCCTTATGGTCAACCTTATTTACATCTGTGGGCTTGGAGCAAGATAGGTCAGTACACTGAGATGACACTGAGGCAGAAAAAGTAACTGAAATTCCATGAGCTTAGCACAACAAAGATTCCTTTCTTACTCATGCATCTCTGAGCCACGATGACCCTCTGGAATAGCTTATCTCCACAGGGGACTCAAGGATCCGGGTTACTTCAAATCTGAGGCTCCACCAACTCGACAGGAGGCTCCTTCCTCAATAGCGGGAAGAAAATGGAGGGGAAGAAAATGCCTGAAAATAACACCCTGCTCATCTGCATTTCAGACAGGAAGAGATGGGCATTACTTCTCCTCGATTTATTGGCCATAACTAGTGGACAGTCTCATCTGCTGAAAGTGAGGTCACCTGACTAATTCTCTACAGGGAAGAAAAGCAGACTGGATGTGGCGAGCATTACTAAAATTCTACAGATCACTTGCTCCTACTCTATGCAACTTGGCAAATGCAGGAGAAATGGCTTTACTCTCCAGGCACATGGTACCAGCTTAGCAAGTTTTACGTGGACAAAATGGCTTAGAGCTCTAAGGTGTCTGTTAGAGCTTCCTGGACAACTTTCCAGTACATATCCCAAATAAAACATAACTATAAGCCTCCTGAAGGTTCTCCTTCAAACCCAATGAGGTGGATGAAACTAGGAGAGGCATATTTTAAAGAAAATGATTAGGAAAAGCCTGTGGAAGGTAGGAGCATTTGTGCTGCAGCTACAGGAGTTGTACAAAGACGTGAAGAAGATGGCTCAGGCAGAAGTGGAGCAAATGCCAAGGCCCTGAGGGAAGATGAGCTATAGAAAAGAGGCCCATGTGACAAGGGTACAGGCAGTGCCAAGGAGAGTGATGTCAGGTGGAGTGGAAGAGACAGAGGCCCACTGATGCCTGGCAGGCGCAGTAAGGAATTCAAGTCTTATTTCAAATTCAAAAGGAAGCAATTGGAAAGTTTTAGCAGGGTAATGACCTGATCTGACTTGGATTATTCTAAAGATTCTTCTGGATGCTATAAGGGAAAGGGATTGTTGAGGATAGGAGCAGCAGGAGGACCAGTTCACCCAGATGAGAGAAGAGAGGGGTTTGGGCTCAGATGTAGGCAGCAGAACTGCAGAGGGGTGGACATGCTGGGGATGCATTCTGAAGGTACAGAAAACAGGACTAAGAATGAAGGAAAGAGGACAGCCAAGGATAATTCTGCAATCTATTGCTGGCATGGCTGTCTCCCTTACATGATGACGAGGTTCAGCCCGGAAGAGAATCATAATGAAGCAAGGATAAGCACCATGCTTTCCAGGAAGTACCAGAAGTTGCTCTGAAATCAGTCCATGCAGGAAGTACCTATGCTGATCTATTTCTTGTCGAGTTTTGCAATCGTGAATCTTTGTGTTATTTCTTCCTGCTTGTCTCCTGTCTTCCTTCTCTTTAAAGACTCATCCTTATATGGAATCTTTACCCCCAATAATGGCATTTAATTACTCTTCTTTAACATTTTTCTTGAGATCTGAAATAAAAACAGCTCCTAGGTTCTGTCTGCAGCCTTTGGCCAAAAGAAAAAAAATTTTTTTTGCTATATTGACTTATGTTTTATAACATGGAGAAGGAACATGGCAATTTAAAATTGAATGAAGAGATTTTACATATTCTCCTCAGGGAAACTTCTTCATTAACATTTTTAAGAAAGCAACAACGAGTTTCTCTTATTATAACAGATGGTGGTGTATTTTATAGTTATGGCAGTCACATGCTTCATACCTCAACAACAGTCAGCTCCTCAGCACTGAAATGTTTTAATATTTCTCTACGGTCTTTGCTAAGCACAACTGAATAATCCATTTCATATTTAAATCATGCCCAGTGCTTATTACATATTAGGAATTTTGTAAGTGCTTGTTGAATAACTGAATGACTCTATCGAATCAAAGCTCAAAGAATATTTCTTTTCACAAAGCACATAATTAATTATGCCATTTCAACAAATATGCTGACTAGGCCTCAAACATCTTTTGAACTGATCATGTATAAAACTGTTGAAAGCAGAATTCCTGAATTCTCACTCTGGATTCAGGCCAGTGCAGCACTTTAATTACTTTCTTTGTCCCTCCTGCTGTCTGTTAAAGGACAAGCTCTCAGTCGTGCCGCTTATGAACCACTCACATTGGTTAAGGTCATCAGGGTTCAGTGAAAAGGTGAGCTTCCAGCTCTTGCACATCAATTAGGGCTTCCTTGCACACTAAAGGGCTTCCCAGGTGGCTCAGTGACAAAGAGTCTGTCAGCCAATGCAGGAAAGACAGGAGACACGGGTTCAATCCCTGGGTTGGGAAGATCCCATGGAGGAGGAACTGGCAACCCACTCCAGTATTCTTGCCTGGAGAATCCCATGGACAGAGGAGTCTGGTGGGCTACAGNGTCTGTCAGCCAATGCAGGAAAGACAGGAGACACGGGTTCAATCCCTGGGTTGGGAAGATCCCATGGAGGAGGAACTGGCAACCCACTCCAGTATTCTTGCCTGGAGAATCCCATGGACAGAGGAGTCTGGTGGGCTACAGTTCACGGGGTCACAAAGATTCAGATACAACTAAACAACTGAGTGACTGAGCACGTACGCATACAACTGGACCTCACTTCTTGGCAGCTGCTCTTTGCATGGATACATATTCTCCATACCTGTTTGTGGTGTGTCATAGATACTCCTATACAGGTCAGAAATGAGATGCAGAGCATCTAAATACATCCAGGACCAATTAAATGGATGGTGGAGATTAAACGGACAATATGGTGGCCAACATTGCCACATGTGGTCACTCAAGTGATAAGTATTCACTGCCTCTCCACAGAAGTTCCTGGAATGAAAAATAAAACTTTTGGAAACCTCTCATGAGTTTTTATAGCATTATAAAAGTATCAAGTATTTATTATAATAAAATAAATAGTAAACCATATAAAAAATACAAATAAAAGACACCTTCAGCTTCTCCTCTCCCCCATCCATCCCCTCAGGATCACCATTCCCAACAAACCAGAAATATCCTTGTATATTATTTTATGCACATATGTTCTTCTAACACAGCTAGACTATACTATGCATTTCCTGCAACTTGCCATGTTTAGCTATAGACATCATTTCAGGCCAGTTCAGAGAGATGGGCTTTATTCTCTTTAACGGATTTGACATATGGCATTAAAGATTAAATTCTAGTTTTTTGGATTTTTTTTTTTTTGCTGTTAAAAACAATGCTTCATGATCATTGTTTTATATATCTTTGTGCATTTATTTATAGGACAAATTTGTAGAAGCAGGGCTGCTAAGTTAAAGTGTAGCCACATTTTAAATTTTGATTGATATTGCCAATTGCCCCTACTAAATGGCTGAACCAATTTATACTCTCATACACTCTAGAAATAGTATGGACCTAACATAAGCAGAAGATATTAAGAAGAGGTGGCAAGAATACACAGGAGAACTATACAAAAAAGACCTTCATGATCCAGATAATCACAATGGTATGATCACTCACCTAGAGCCAGACATCCTGGAATGTGAAGTCAAGCAGGCCTTAGGAAGCATCACCATGAACAAAGCTAGTGGAGGTGATGGAATTTCAGTTGAACTATTTCAGATCCTAAAAAATGATGCTGTGAAAGTGCTACACTCAATATGCCAGCAAATTTGGAAAACTCAGCATTGGACACAGGACTGGAAAAGGTCAGTTTTCATTCCAATCCCAAAGAAAGGCAATGCCAAAGAATGCTCAAACTATCACACAATTGCACTCATCTCACACGCTAGCAAAGTAATGCTCAAAATTCCCTAAGCCAGGCTTCAACAGTACGTGAACCGTGAACGTCCAGATGTTCAAGCTGAATTTAGAAAAGGCAGAGGAACCAGAGATCAAATTTCCAACGTTCATCGGATCATCAAAAAAGACAGCTTCAGAAAACATATCTACTTCTGCTTTATCAACTGTGCCAAAGCCTTTGACTTTGTGGATCACAATAAACTGCGGAAAATTCTGAGAGAGATGAGAATACCAGACCACCTGACCTGCCTCTTGAGAAATCTGTATGCAGGTCAGGAAGCAACAGTTAGAACTGGACATGAAACGACAGACTGGTTCCAAATCAGGAAAGGAGTACATCAAGGCTGTATATTGTCACCCTGCTTATTTAACTTATATGCAGAGTACATCATGAGAAACGCTGGGCTGGATGAAGCACAAACTTGAATCAAGACTGCCAGGAGAAGGATCAATAACCTCAGATATGCAGATGACACCACCCTTATGGCAGAAACCAAAGAAGAACTAAAGAGCCTCTTGATAAAAGTGAAAGAGGAGAGTGAAAAAGTTGGCTTAAAGCTCAACATTCAGAAAACTAAGATCCTAGCATCTGGTCCCATCATCACCTCATGGCAAATAGATGGGGAAGTAGTGGAAACAGTGACAGACTTTATTTTTTTGAGCTCCAAAATCACCACAGATGGTGACTACAGCCATGAAATTAAAAGACACTTGCTCCTTAGAAGAAAAGCTATGACCAACCTAGACAGCATATCAAAAAGCAAAGACATTACTTTGCCAACAAAGGTCCTTCTAGTCAAAGCTATGGTTTTTCCAGTAGTCATGTATGGATGTGAAAGGTGGACTATAAAGAAAGGTGAGCGCTGAAGAATTGATGCTTTTGAACTGTTGTGTTGGAGAAGACTTTTAAGAGTCCCTTGGACTGCAAGGAGATCCAATCAGTCAATTCTAAATGTAATCAGTCCTGAATAATCACTGGAAAGACTGATACTGAAGCTGAAGCTCCAATACTTTGGCCACCTGATACAAAGTGTCAACTCATTGGATAAGACTCTGATAATGGGAAAGGTTGAAGGAAGGAGGAGAAGGGGATGACAGAGGATGAGATGGTTGGATGGCACCACCGACTCAATGGACGTGAGTTTGAGGGCACTCCGGGAGTTAGCTATGGACAGGGAGGCCTGGCATGCTGCAGTCCATGGGGTTGCAAAGAGTCAGACACAATTGAGAGACTGCACTGAACTGAACACTCTTTAAATTGGTAATTTTTTCTGCAAATGAAAGTAGAAAAGATAGAGAATGAACACCAGGGACCATAACTAGGGAGGTAAAAGAGCAGCAAAATCAAGGACAAGTCACCTAACCACCTGCTTCTGGCTGGATCTGCTGAGGCAAATGCACCATGGGAGAGAACTGAAAGAAGAACCTGCTGGTTAACCAACAAATCCCAGTAAGGCAGGACCCGAGAAGCCAGGTTCTCCATGACAGACACATTCTTAAAGGAAAAAGAGAAAGAAAGAAAGAAGGAAGGAAGAGGGCTTGAAGATGGAACACCTAGTCTACCTGTCTGGTTTTGTTCAAAGATCTCTGTACTTCATTTCAGGAGATGAAAGGACTTTTGGACAAGGTTCTCTTTCAAAAGCAATAGTTACAAAATGTGTGAGTTGCAGTGGTTTAATTAACATCCCTCAGAATTCCCAGAAGAAACAAGATCCAGTGGAATAAATAAATTGAATCATTCAGGCAAAATAGTTTAAGGGAACTGATGTGAATAAATGGCTCCTTCTGGCCTTCCCTAGTTATATTAATAAACATCTCATGGAACATCTTAACCCTATGTCTGTCAAACTCTGAAGGAATCCATTGCTCTTTCTTTCTTGGATTTTCTAGGAGCGGAACAAAAAGATATCTGATCCCAAGATAAAATCCCCAAAGTACCATCACCTGCTGCCAAGAAACTTTCTTTCAGAAAAGTATGAATAAAAATTAAGCTTGTAAAGGAAAAATAAATGCTAGAAACAGGAAAGCTTGCCACTGGTATTTTCTCAAGAGGATCACCTTCAGTGTGTGGAAAACTAGCAAGTTCATTGGCATCCCCTCTCTAGATTCTAATACCAGAGACTGTCAGCTTTTACTCTTTTGAGAAAAGTGTTTTTTAATAATCTGTCTCCCTTACCTCCAAGGTGTATGTGCCAATGAGTTGTCTGTCACAACCCTAGAAATCATATAATTAGGATGTATAGGTCTTATTATTCACAAGAAAGTGAAAGTGAAGTTGCTTAGTCATGTCCAACTCTTTGCAACCCCATGGACTGTAGCCTAGGTTCCTCTGTCCATGGATTTTCCAGGCAAGAATACTGGAGTGGGTTGCCATTTCCTTCTCCAGCTATTCACAAGAGTTTTGTTTTAAAAAATCACTGCAAACACTAAATTAGAAAATTTGGAATCATAACTCCTTGGAGAAATGTAAGTTAGGTTCCTGTGAAGCTAACAGGCTAACAGGTGTGGCCACATCTTCATCAGCAGATGGATATATATTCTGTTTTATGCCTGTTTCTGTTTAAAGGTTTTATGAATACATATGATTCATTAACATTGAAGTCATAGCCAACAGCCTAACTCATGACTGAACGAAGCTTACCTGAGATACTTATTCCCTCCATAAGGCATATTTAAGTGTGCTTAGGGCCTCTGCACTACGCTTCAGCACTGTGCTTTTGGGTCACTTTACAACAAAATCAGCAACAAACGCCACAAAAATGCGGAAGAATTTTTTTAAAAAAGCACTTAATGTACTGTGAAGAGGACACTTGTTTACTGTATGAACTGAATTTACTGTATTTCTTCACGGCTGCTCCAGCAAAGCACAGCCACTGCTCCTTACCTTGGACGAAGGGTATCTCCTTACTGCCGCTGTTCCTGACCTTCAACATGGGATAGCTCCTCTAGGCCCTCCTGCGCTTGCACAGCCAGCACTCGGGTTGCTCCTCCCAGCTGCCGGCCCTGGCCTCCGGCGTGGGTGGCTCCTCCCAGCTAGGAACACAAGTGTCAGGTAACTCAATTCTGTCTTGTCGGTGAATGACGATGAGTGTCACAAGTCTTGATTTGGGGTCACAAATAAGTGTCAGTGAGTGACCAGATCAGATCTCCCCACCAGGCATGGCTCCCTGCCCTGCCCAGCCCCTCTGGATGGGCCCAGTTTGGTTTGGGCAGAGCCAACAGACGCAGCCCCTTTGTGAAGGCATGGAACCAGGCCCTGGGAAGGGGCTGCAGTAGGACATGCAGGTAACCCTCCATCCCCAGCTGTTCATCATAAACTGAGGACATGGGGACAAAGCCTCATTAATAAGTGTGGCTTCAGACCCAGTTTGGTAAATGGTGTTACAGGCTCATGAGGTGAAAGAGATGGCAGATTAAGCTGTCTAAGTACAATACTTCCTACAGCTTCCCTTCTTATTCTTTATTAAACCCTCATACCACAGCACAAAATAAATAATTCTTTAAAAGGATAAACCAGAATAGGATTGCCAGATTCCACAAATAAAAACACATGACAGCCAATTAAGTTTGAATTTCAGAAAAAACAACAAATGATGTTTTTAATATAAACATGTCCCACATTCATCAGTCAGTCAGTTCAGTTGTTCAGTCGTGTCCAAGTCTTTGCGACCCCAGGGACTGCAGCATGCCAGGCCTCCCTGTCCATCACCAACTCTCGGAATTTACTTAAACTCATTGAGTCAGTGATGCCATCCAACCATCTCATTCTCTGTCATCCCCTTCTCCTCCCTCCTTTAATCTTTCCTAGCATCAGGGTCTTTTCAAATGAGTCAGCTCTTTACATCAGGTGGCCAAAGTATTGGAACTTCAGCTTCAGCATCAGTCCTTCCAATGAGTATTCAGGACTGATTTCCTTTAGGATGGACTTGCTGGATCTCCTTGTAGTCTAAGGGACTTTCTAGAGTCTTCTCCAACGCCACAGCTCAAAAGCATCAATTCTTCAGTGCTCACCTTTCTTTATAGTCCAGCTCTCACATCCATACATGACTATTGGAAAAAACCCATAGCCTTGACTAGATAGAATTCATACTAAATGCTTTATGCTTATAGTTAAGGTAAGAATGTCTAGAGTTTCCCAGGTGATGCTAGCAATAAAGTACCTGCCTGCCAATGCAGGAGACACAGAGAAGCAAGTTCCATCCCTGAGTTGGGAAGAGTCCCTGGTGAAGGGAATGGATACCCACTCCAGTACTCTTGCCTGAAGAATCCCATGGGCAGAAGAGACTGGCTGGGCTACAGTCCATGGGATCGCAAAGAGTTGGATACAACTAAAGTGACTGAGCACACATGCAAAGATGTCCAGTGCTGTGAGCAGAGATGTAAACAGCCAAGGAGGGGAGTCAGGAGGGTGGGTGATGCATGAGAGCCAGGAGCAGGGAAGAGGTTTTCCTTCCTGGCTCCACAAATTCCCCCTTGAAAGTCATTTAGATTTTGCTGAACTTCAGTTTCTCTATCTTTTACTTGAGGATAATGACTTCTTTCTCAGTAGGCAACTGGGATGACCAAATGAGATAATATATGTAAGTCTCCTGCACAGTTCTTTCCCACCCCACACACACCTCACCAAATAAGAGTCATTGTCATTATTATTATTATTATTTTAATCTGAGGCTAGAGGGAGAACCAGCATTTCTGTGACCATCAAAATTTTGGCTGTTTTATTTGGGTTTGGTTTTAGTTTTGTTCCCAGAGCTGTTGGGGCTTGAGAAATCTCATCCTAGAAAGATGTTCAGAACTGCCATTTTTTTTCAACATAAGAGAAAATAGTTTGCTTCTCTTCTAACTTCCTCACCATGAACAATAAAAATGTCAATTACACAACTGCTTGTACTACATCTCATCTAACATCTGGATGTTTGGCAACTTCGAGATGCCAATTTTTCAAACTTCAAAGTGGATGCCTGTTGGTTTTGTATTATGACTGTGAAACTCCATTTATTTTATACCTTTATTAGCATTCCTGAAGTGACTTTCCACACATATGATTTATTTCTTGCTTACTCATTGTTCAGAATCAAGCAACAAAGGGTTTGAATGATGAAGAACTAATGAAGAATCATGGCAGCTTACTCCACAAATTTTCTCAAACAGAACCATTGCTTTGTGTTGATTTTCTCGTTTAATTTTCAGAAATTGAGAATTCAGCAGTGGTAGCAAAGCTCTTAAGCAATAACAGTGGAATTCATGGATTCAGTCATTCACCAAATATTTGTACATTGTGTGACTGCAATGGCTCACTCACTGTTATAGGCATGGGAGACACAATAATGAATGAAAAAAATGTGAAACCCCCTGCTCTCTTGGAACTCACTGTCAAGGAAGATGGACAACAGATAGAATAATAAATATAATGATTGATCTTGGTTGATCACAAGACTGACACATCCTCTATAAGAGAAGTAGCTTGGAGCACAGGAGATAAATGGAACAGGCTAATATCATGGACACTAGGTCCATTCACAGGTGTCCCCACCACCAGATTAGTATAGAGTACAAATGGTGCCTTGAAATAGGCAGAGGTCAACATAAGCAGCAGAACTGGGCAAACTGATATGGGCTAACAGAGGAGGCCAACAGGCAGGGTAGAGGCAGGGCTAGGAGGGGTGGCAATAGGTGTGAGCAGGCAGACTTGAGTCATGCTCACAGAATCCCTACAGCTACCACAGCTAGGCCAGAGGAGAGTGGCGATCCTGTCTTAGAGGAGCCACGGTGGAGGAGAGGTCCACCAAAAGAGAGCCCAGGCTCTACAGTGAACCAGGGGACTGGCAGCCTGACCATAGGGGGCAGGCATTCGTTCTTTCTATCAGTATTCATTAAGCACTCGCTGTGTGTCATGTGCTATTTTCAGTACTGGCAATATAGCAGTGAATAAGACAGACAAATCTTCCTTACGGAGCTGCATGCAGAGTAAACAATAAATACTACACCTGCCCTGCAAATAGGCTCACGAGTACCATTTTTTCTAGATTCCATATATTTGCGTTAATATATGATACTTGTTTTTCTCTTTCTGACTTACTTCACTCTGTATAACAGGCTCTAGGTTCACTGGCATCTCTACAACTGATTCACATTCACCTCAGACATAGGGAGCGGACTAGAGGACACAGCTGGGGAAGGAGAGGATGGGAAGAACTGAGAAAGCATTGACATATATACACTCCTATGTGTAAAATAGACAGCTAATGGGAAGCTGGCAATACCAAAGAATGTTCAAACTACCACACAATTGCATTCATTTCACATGCTAGCAAAGTAATGCTCAAAATCCNCAAATAAGAGTCATTGTCATTATTATTATTATTATTTTAATCTGAGGCTAGAGGGAGAACCAGCATTTCTGTGACCATCAAAATTTTGGCTGTTTTATTTGGGTTTGGTTTTAGTTTTGTTCCCAGAGCTGTTGGGGCTTGAGAAATCTCATCCTAGAAAGATGTTCAGAACTGCCATTTTTTTTCAACATAAGAGAAAATAGTTTGCTTCTCTTCTAACTTCCTCACCATGAACAATAAAAATGTCAATTACACAACTGCTTGTACTACATCTCATCTAACATCTGGATGTTTGGCAACTTCGAGATGCCAATTTTTCAAACTTCAAAGTGGATGCCTGTTGGTTTTGTATTATGACTGTGAAACTCCATTTATTTTATACCTTTATTAGCATTCCTGAAGTGACTTTCCACACATATGATTTATTTCTTGCTTACTCATTGTTCAGAATCAAGCAACAAAGGGTTTGAATGATGAAGAACTAATGAAGAATCATGGCAGCTTACTCCACAAATTTTCTCAAACAGAACCATTGCTTTGTGTTGATTTTCTCGTTTAATTTTCAGAAATTGAGAATTCAGCAGTGGTAGCAAAGCTCTTAAGCAATAACAGTGGAATTCATGGATTCAGTCATTCACCAAATATTTGTACATTGTGTGACTGCAATGGCTCACTCACTGTTATAGGCATGGGAGACACAATAATGAATGAAAAAAATGTGAAACCCCCTGCTCTCTTGGAACTCACTGTCAAGGAAGATGGACAACAGATAGAATAATAAATATAATGATTGATCTTGGTTGATCACAAGACTGACACATCCTCTATAAGAGAAGTAGCTTGGAGCACAGGAGATAAATGGAACAGGCTAATATCATGGACACTAGGTCCATTCACAGGTGTCCCCACCACCAGATTAGTATAGAGTACAAATGGTGCCTTGAAATAGGCAGAGGTCAACATAAGCAGCAGAACTGGGCAAACTGATATGGGCTAACAGAGGAGGCCAACAGGCAGGGTAGAGGCAGGGCTAGGAGGGGTGGCAATAGGTGTGAGCAGGCAGACTTGGGTCATGCTCACAGAATCCCTACAGCTACCACAGCTAGGCCAGAGGAGAGTGGCGATCCTGTCTTAGAGGAGCCACGGTGGAGGAGAGGTCCACCAAAAGAGAGCCCAGGCTCTACAGTGAACCAGGGGACTGGCAGCCTGACCATAGGGGGCAGGCATTCGTTCTTTCTATCAGTATTCATTAAGCACTCGCTGTGTGTCATGTGCTATTTTCAGTACTGGCAATATAGCAGTGAATAAGACAGACAAATCTTCCTTACGGAGCTGCATGCAGAGTAAACAATAAATACTACACCTGCCCTGCAAATAGGCTCACGAGTACCATTTTTTCTAGATTCCATATATTTGCGTTAATATATGATACTTGTTTTTCTCTTTCTGACTTACTTCACTCTGTATAACAGGCTCTAGGTTCACTGGCATCTCTACAACTGATTCACATTCACCTCAGACATAGGGAGCGGACTAGAGGACACAGCTGGGGAAGGAGAGGATGGGAAGAACTGAGAAAGCATTGACATATATACACTCCTATGTGTAAAATAGACAGCTAATGGGAAGCTGGCAATACCAAAGAATGTTCAAACTACCACACAATTGCATTCATTTCACATGCTAGCAAAGTAATGCTCAAAATCCTTCAAGCTAGACATCAACACTACATGATCTGAGATCTTCCGGATGTAAAAGCTGGATTTAGAAAAGGCAGAGGAATTAGAGATCAAATTGTTAACATCCATTGGATCACAGAAAAAGTAAGAGATTTCCAGAAACACATCTACTTCTGCTTCATTGATTATGCTAAAGCCTTTGACTGTGTGGATCACAACAAACTGAAAATTCTGAAAGAGATGGGAATAACAGACCATCTTACCTGCCTCCTGAGAAACCTGTATTCAGGTCAAGAAGCAAGTTAGAACCGAACACAGAATGATGGACTGATTCCAAGTTGGGAAAAGAGTATTTCAAAGCTGTATATTGTCACCCTGCTTATTTAACTTATATGCAGAGTACATCATGAGAAATGCTGGGCTGGATGAAGCACAAACTGGAATCAAGATTGCCAGGAGAAATACCATAATCTCAGATATGCAGATGACACCACCCTTATGGCAGAAGTGAAGAGGAATTAAGAGCCTCTTGATGAAGGTGAGAGGAGAGTCAAAAAGCTGGCTTAAAACTCAGCATCAAAAAAATGAAATCATAGGATCCTGTCTGATCACTTCATGGCAAATAGATGGGGAAACAATGACAGACTTTATTTTCTTGGGCTCCAAAATCACTGTAGATGATGACCGCAGCCATGAAATTAAAAGACGCTTGCTCCTCGGAAGAAAAGCTGTGACAAACCTAGACAGCATATTAAGCAGAGACATTGCTTTGCTGATAAAGGTCCATCTAGTCAAAGCTATGGCTTTTCCAGTAGTCATGTATGGATGTGAGAGTTGGACTATAAAGAAAGCTGAATGCCAAAGCTTTGATGGTTTTTAACTGTGTTGCTGGAGAAGAATCTTGAGAGTCCCTTGGACTGCAAGGAGATCCAACCAGTCAATCCTAAAGGAAATCAATCCTGAATATTCATTGGAAGGACTGATGCTGAAGCTGAAGCTCCAATACTTTGGCCACCTGATCCAAAGAGCTGACTCATTGGAAAAGGCCTTGATGATGGGAAAGATTGAAGGCAGGAGGAGATGGAATGACAGAGGATGAGATAGTTGGATGACATCACTGACTTAATGGACATGAGTTTGAGCAAGCTCTGGGAGTTGGTGATGGACAGGTCAGCCTGAGGTTCTGTAGTGCATGGGGTCACAAAGAGTCAGACATGACTGAGTGACTGAACTGAAGAGTCATTTAATTGTTCTTGGGTAGAGTGGTTTTATTAAGCCCTGCAGGTGATTCTAATGTGTAACCAGAGCTAAGAATCACTGGTGGGTCCACGCACCACAAAAAAGCGGGTGGTCACTCATCCATTCATCACCTTTTCTCAATATTTATTATGGCGCTGGGAGCCACACTACCTAGCGCATAGCAAGGATGTGGGAGATGATACATTTTGCTGGTATAAACAACATGGCGGGTAGAAGGTCTTTAACCTAGAGAGTGACCCAATCATATCTGTGCTTTGGAAACTGACAGTGGTAAATAAAATAACTGTGGCTAGGAGGAGAATCTGGCAGAGGGGAGAAAGATTAGAGCAATAGTTCTCACTCTTGTGCACCTATCGGAACCACCTGCAGGATTCCTTAAGCCAGCATCTCCATGCTGCAACCCCCAGAATTTCTGATTTAGGAGGTCTGGAGAGAGGCCTGAGAATCTGCATTGCTGACACCAGTCCCCAGGTGATGCTGTTGGTCTGAAGACCACGCTTGGAGACTCAGCAGTGAGTTAGCCTTGGCTGTGGTGTACAGTCAGGTGAAAGGCAAGGAAGGCCTAACTCAGATGAGAGTAGTGGAGAGAAGAGAATAAGCTGAGAGGTTGTATGCATGTCAGTTCAATAAGAACCTTGCAATTGATTGCCTGAAGAGAGGGCTGAGGGAGAGGTTTTTGTTTTGTTTTGTTTTTTAACTGGAAGGGAATATATTTAGGGTGTAAAGGGGAGGCGATCTAATGCTATAAGTTAGAGCAAAGAAGCATCACAAGAATGGAGGTTTTCACATGTTTATTTCTCTGTGATTAGTATACACACTCCGGGCTTCCCAGGTGGAGCTAGTGGTACAGAGCCCGCCTGCCAATGCAGGAGACATAAGAACTGTGGGTTCAGTCCTTAGGTCAGGAAGATCCCTTGGAAGAGGGCATGGCAACCCACTGCACTAGTTTTACCTGGAAAATCCCATGGACAGAGGAGCCTGGAGCGCTACAGTCCACAGGGTTGCAAAGAGTTGGACATAACTGAAATGACTTAGCACACAGGCAGTATACATAATCATCAATTTCACAACAGAAAACAGAGGCTCCCCCAGCCCAGTACTGGCAGCTTGTCAATAATGTGTCAAAGGAAGCTCCAACTAGAACTCAGGTCTGCTCTCTCTTCAGGCGATGCTATTTTTACCAACAATGACAATCTCCCCTAGTTATTTGCTTTTATGACTATCATCATACCAAAGCTTTTATGGTCACCATATTTTGCTTGCCAGAAAATTATATATACATTTGTTAGCTAAAAATACAAGTGAAACCGATTTGAATTGGGATCTCAAAACCCTTATGGTTTCTACACATACTGTTGGGCCACTTATGTACACCTTACCCAGATGCATTCCATTTTTGCCTAACGCTGGTGGTGAAAGCTTAATGGTAATTTCTTCTTGTTTTTTTGTTTGTTTTTTTTTTTTTTACTTTTTGTTCAGCTTTATTGAGGTATATTTCACTTATGATAAACTACACATATTTGAAATACGCTATTTGATGACTGGTGGCATATATGTACATTCATGAAACCATTATCATTATCAAGAACATATCTATTAGCACAAATATTTCCTTGTGTTCCTTTATAATTTCTCCCTTTTCTCCCCACCCACTCCTGGCTTAGAAGCCACTGAGCTACCTTCTGTCTTGACAGATTTGCTCATTTTTTCTAGAGTTTCCAAAAAAAGGGATAATAGACACACATTTTTTTTCTGCTAGTTCTTTAATTCAGAAAACTTGAGATTCATTCATGTCATTCCATGTATCAATAGCTCTTTCCTTTTTACTGGCGAGTAGTAGTCCATTGAATAGATATACCACAACGTGTTCTAAGTCACTTCAGTTGTGTCCGACTCTTTGCCCCCCTGTGGACTATAGCCTGCCTGGCTCCTATGTCCATGGGATTCTCCAGGCAAGAATACTGGAGTGGGTTGCCATTTCCCTCTTCAGGGGATCTTCCCAGAGATTGAATCTCTATCTCTTACTTTCTTATGTCTCTCATTTTGCCAGGCAGGTTCTTTACCACTAGCACCACCTGGGAAGCCACAATATATCTGTGCATATAAAATAGATGTTTATCCATTTCTCTTATTGATGGGTATTGGGATTGTCTCCAGTTTCCAGCTGTTACAAATATACCTGCTATGAACATCTGCACACAAGTCTTATGTGTACATGCTTTCAACTATCTTGGGTAAATACCTAAGACTGGATACTATAGTAATTGTGGACATTTAAAATTTTAAGAAGCAGCCAAAAAGTGTTTTTCAAAATGGTTTTTACTCATTTTATACTTCCACCAGCAGTGTTTTGAGTCCCAGTTACTCCATATCTTCCTCAGTGCTGAATGTGATCAATCTTTCTAATTTTTGTCATTCTAATATGTGCTTATGACATCTCTCTATGTTTTAAGTATGCATTTTCTAACAACCAGAACTTAAGACTAGCAAGTGTTACTCTGCTCTTCAAAGAGAAGTAACAAATGGAATATGAAAATGAGTTCTCTTTTGATTTATTTTAATTGGAGGCACAGATGTATAGAACAATCTTTTGGACTCTGTGGGAGAGGGAGGGGGAGAATGGCATTGAAACATGTATAATGTCATATAAGAAACAAATCACCAGTCTAGGTTCAACGCAGGATACAGGAATATGAAAATGAGAAGACAGGAAAGTTAATACTAGTCCTGTCAAAATTCCAGAAAAATTAATTAATCAAGTGATTAATAAATATTTAGAAAAAAGTTAGCAGTATCATGAGCTGCTGACCTAGTACTCCTACTGACAGTTCACACTGACAGAGCAAAGATTATTAATATTTTGATCAGATATTATTAGATCAGCAAATAAGAGACAATGTAGGCTACAAATACTATACACAGTCATCGGAACTTGACAGTTATTTCCATGATGAGAAATGCTTGTGTGCTGCTAGGCTTCCAAATCCTTAGCACTTCTGTGTCCTCCTTGGTTTCCAGTCTCGTGTGTCTCTTCACTCTCCTGCTGCAGCCAAGTCTCTTCATTTGCTGTTGAGTTAAATCCAGGTCCTCCAACAGCCTCATGTTTGACAACACTAATTTGTTTCAGTGTGTACTTTTCCATTCACAATGGCCCTCTTCCAATCTTCTGCATGTTTTTCCATTTTATCTAGCTGTCAACTCAGGATATTTTATGAAAAATCACTTGTACACTGCTTGCCCATAAATTTTTATAATTTTCTAACTGGATAAACACAATGGCCTATTTTATATGCTTATTCATTACATTATCGATTGAATGTCCAGTGTGGGAAGAATCTTATTATCCTAGTCCAAAGGTCTATATCTGTCAATACATAATGATTGACTTGATCTTTTTAATGCCATGGATATTAAATTAGACTCAACTGTCACCTTATTTTCAGTTATACTTTGACTTTTCATTACTAAAGCAGTTTTGCATTTAAGCAGGCCTTAATCTATGTAGAATCTCTTATTATTAAATTGGAATAGCTTCCCAAACTTGCTGCAATTGTCAGTGGGGTGAAGTTTCAAGGAAGTGTTCCTAAATGGGAAGGAAAAAATAATCTCTTTATTGATAAGGAGTACTGTAATATTTTTCCCAATAATGTTCCCAAGATTATTACAGAAATCAAAGAACACTATGCCTTGCTGCATATATCTGATATATGAAGGAGAAAATAAGATTTTAGCAAAGTCAAAACGATTAAATTTTTACCTTCTAAGCTAAGAAGAAAAACTAGAAAGATTTCTCACTACTTTCTTTTTGCTAAATCAGGAAACTATCAACAAGATGTCCCCCTTTCACAATGGAGCTAGCTAGTAAAGAATGTGTGAAGTCACTGTGGCAAAGATTATTTTAAAAGGAATCTCTGAGTAGAAAATAAAGCCCTTATACAAGTATAGAAATTAGAATAGCTTTGGAGACTAACTGTGCAGCTGGAAATATAAGAAAATTATGTTTTTTATATCTACAGTTCAGTTCAGTTTAGTAGCTCAGTCGTGTCCGACTCTTTGCAACCCCATCAATCGCAGCACGCCAGGCCACCCTGTCCATCACCAACTCCTGGAGTTCACTCAGACTCGCATCCGTCGAATCAGTGTTGCCATCCAGCCATCTCATCCTTGGTCATCCCTTTCTCCTCCTGCCCCCAATCCCTCCCAGCATCAGAGTCTTTTCCAGTAAGTCAACTCTTCGCATGAGGTGGCCAAAGTACTGGAGTTTCAGCTACAGCATCATTCCTTCCAAGAAATCCCAAGGTTGATCTCCTTCAGATTGGAATGGTTGGATCTCCTTGCAGTCCAAGGGACTCTCAAGAGTCTTCTCCAGCACCACATGAAGATTATTTCCCTCAGGTTATTAATACATTGAAAAAATATTCCACGTGTATTTAAGCAAATTTACAACATCTGAAAAGCAAGATCACATCCACATATATCTACAGGTATTCCAATTTTCTATTCCTAGCCTGGGAGGCAGTAAGTTCAGGAAATTTTGTTTATTAAGACTCTTTATTTGAAGTAGTAGAGTTTACAGCAGCTTTTTTCAAAATACAGTTTTAGTATCATGATAAGCTGAAGAACTTGTTAAAGAAACTCTTTGGTTGAATCCAGACCTCCTGAATCTCTGAGGTTGGAGTCTAGGAATCTTCATTTTTACTAATCATCCAGGTAATTCATGGGCTCACCGGCATTTGAAAACCACTGCTTTTAAAAGAATGTATTCTCTACATCTGCATCTTCATTCCTTCCCTGCAAATAGGTTCACCAATACCATTTTTCTAGATTCCATATACATGTGTTAACACACTATATCTGGTTTTCCCTTTCTGACTTACTTAACTCTGTACAACAGGCTCCAATTCTGTGTGACCCTATGGACAGTAGTTTGCCAAGGTCCTCTGTTCATGGAATTCTCCAGGCAAGAGAATTCTCCATCTATCTCACTAGAACTGACTCAAATTCATTCTTTTGGAGAGAGTGGGATGAATGGACAAAGTAGCATCAGAGGTAAAATGGATAGTTGGTGAGAAGTTGCTGTGTAGCTCAGGGAGATCAGTCTGGTGCTCTGTGATGACCTGGAGGGCAGAGGGGAAGGAGGCTCAGAAGAAGAGAATATATGTATAAGTATAGTTGATTCATGTTGTTATATGTCAGAAACCAACACAATATTATTAAAAACTGAAACATTAAAAAAAGTTTTAAAAATGCAAAAAAGAAAAAGAGAAAATGTATGTGCTATCATATGGGATAATTACAGATACAAGAGTAAATTGAATTTTTTATAAATTTTGGAGTTGAGTTGTAGATTGTAAAGAATGCTTATCTGTTACCTTAAATCTATTTATGCCTGAAATTTTTCCTGGAGGTGATTAGAGAGTTTATTGAGCTGACTTCCATTATGCACCATATGTAACCCACCATACTCAATTTCATGTGTATGAACATTTACACCATGATTTGTGCTTTGTGTGCATGTGCGTGTGTGCTTAGCTGCTCTGTGGTGTCCAGCTCTTTGCAACCCCATGGACTGTAGCCCACAAGGCTCCATGGGATTCTCCAGGCATGAATACTGGAGTGGGTTGCCATTTCCTCCTCCAGAGGATTATTCTGACATAGGGATCGAACCTATGTCTCCTGAGTCTCCTGCTTTGGCAGGCAGATTCTTTACCACTGAGCCACCTGGGAAAACTTAGAGCTAATTCATCTTAAATCATCCCAGAAAACTTTCAGCAAAAGTTATGGTAAGCACTCAGCAAATATTACTTAACAAGGAAATAAATGAATGAATAAATGCCAATATCATCTTTTTCACCCCTTCCTGCCCTTAAAACTTTCTGTATATATCACAGTAATTAATATTTTCACTCATCCAGATTCCAAGTTAAAAGCTGGAGCCACCTTCCCATTTATACGCCATGTTGAGTCACTTCAGTCATGTCTGACTAATATTACTTAACAAGGAAATAAATGAATGAATAAATGCCAATATCATCTTTTTCACCCCTTCCTGCCCTTAAAACTTTCTGTATATATCACAGTAATTAATATTTTCACTCATCCAGATTCCAAGTTAAAAGCTGGAGCCACCTTCCCATTTATACGCCATGTTGAGTCACTTCAGTCATGTCTGACTCTGTGCAACCCTATGGATTGTAGCTCGCCAAGCCCCTCTGTCCATGGGATTCTCCAGGCAAGAATACTGGAGTAGGTTGCCATTTTTTTCTTCAGGGATCTTCCCAACCTAGGGATTGACCCCATGGACTGTAGCCTACCAGGCTCCTCTGTCCATGGGATTTTCCAGGCAATAGTACTGGAGTGGATTGCCATTTCCTTCCCCAGGGTATCTTCCCGACCCAGGGATCGAACCTGGGTCTCCCGCATTGTAGACAGATGCTTTACCGTCTGAGCCACCAGGGAAGTCCCTGTATATATCACAGTAATTAATATTTTCACTCATCCAGATTCCAAGTTAAAAGCTGGAGTCACCTTCCCATTTATACGCCATGTTGAATCACTTCAGTGATGTCTGACTCTGTGCAACCCTATGGATTGTAGCTCACCAAGCCCCTCTGTCCATGGGATTCTCCAGGCAAGAATACTAGAGTAGGTTGCCATTTTTTTCTTCAGGGATCTTCCCAACCTAGGGATTGACCCCATGGACTGTAGCCTACCAGGCTCCTCTGTCCATGGGATTTTCCAGGCAATAGTACTGGAGTGGATTGCCATTTCCTTCCCCAGGGTATCTTCCCGACCCAGGGATCGAACCTGGGTCTCCCGCATTGTAGACAGATGCTTTACCGTCTGAGCCACCAGGGAAGTCCCTGTATATATCACAGTAATTAATATTTTCACTCATCCAGATTCCAAGTTAAAAGCTGGAGTCACCTTCCCATTTATACGCCATGTTGAATCACTTCAGTGATGTCTGACTCTGTGCAACCCTATGGATTGTAGCTCACCAAGCCCCTCTGTCCATGGGATTCTCCAGGCAAGAATACTAGAGTAGGTTGCCATTTTTTTCTTCAGGGATCTTCCCAACCTAGGGATCATACCCACCTCTCTTACATCTCCTGTATTGGTAGGTGGATTCTTTAACAATAGCACCACCTGGGAAGCCCCCCATTTATATGATTGGTCACCAAATCCCTTCATGTTTGTGCCATCTAGAATTTTCTCACTTCCTCGGTATCTCCAAGCTTGGGTTATATGAGATGGTATATGTTAGTTTCTCAGTCATTTCTGACTGTGACTCCATGGACTATAGCCTGCCAGGTTTCTCCATCCATGAGCTTTTCCAGACAAGAATATTGGAGTGGGTTGCCATTTCCTTCTCCATGAGATCGTCCCAACCCAGGGATTCAACCCAGCCTCCTGCCTTGCAGGCAGATTCTTTACTGTCTGAGCTGCCAGGAAAGTCCAATATATGTTAGTAAAAGGAATTATAAATCAAAAGACATAAGGATAAAGAGCATATATGCACCTAAGCATATATCCTATAAATATTTAAAACATTGTTATACAGAATTAAGATCAATAACTATAGATTTTAGCACAATCCTTTTAGAAATTTTAAATCATATGAAAACAATCAAAGGACTATAGGAGATTTAAATATCACAACTGATGTACCTAAACCAATAGATGTATAGAAATGCATACCAAACAGATGACCATTGCTGCATTTTTTACACCAGAGATAAGTGAATATGGAATATCCATAAAACTACGTATTAAATTTCAAAAAAGTTATCATCATACAGACTATATCCTCGGTTCATCATAGAATGAAATTAGAATCCAGCAACAGATGATTTTTTTTATCTCATATGCCTGGTAGTGAAGTGACATAGTATTAACTAACCCTTGGGTTGTAAAGAATACCATAAAGGAAATTACAAAATACTCAGAACTGAGCCACAAGGATTTATGCCAACATTTTGGAATACAGTTAAACAAGTACTTAAATGGAAATTTCTAGTTTGTAATACATTTGCCAACAAAAAAGAATAATTGAAAACAAGTGCACAGCTCTCAACTCAAGAATCTGGAAAAAGGAGCAAGGAGCACACACCCAAAGGAACAAAAAAAGGAAACATTAAGACTAAAAGGAGAAATGAGTGAAAGATAAAACAGAACAGTGGAGATTAACTGTGCCTGAAACTAGCTATACGAAAAAATGTGTAATATAAATAAACCATTGGTAAGAGTGGAAATGTAGAGGTGAGGCAAGGAGAGCAAGAAAGAGAGCATTAGTGCACAGATAAAGAAAGAATGAAAAGGAATAACTCTGAATAATGTATATCATAGCCTCTAACTTGTATGCTATATATAGTATATGTATTATATTTCTATCATATATTGTACTTGTATATGGTAATAGAACTAGTATATAGAAATATATACAGTATCATATATGATACAATGTATTTTTACATTCATATGAAATATCCATCACATATATATATCACATGTGTATACATTATATGTAATATTTTGTATAGTGTTGTGTATGTCATATACTATTCTCTAATTCATGAATTTATATGATACATATTGCAAAAGTATAAAAATAGCAAAGTATTGCATTATGAAAAAGAGAATAATAGTTGCAACAGAAATTAAGGGAATAATAATCATATAGTAACTAATTTGCTAATATAGAGAAAAAGGGAAATATGTAAAAATTAATTAAAAAACTAAAACTGGAATAAATAGTCATTTTAAAAGTGAAATGGAACTGAGTCACTTTACTGTATATCTGAAACTAATACAACATTGTAAATCAACTATACTTAAATCAAAATAGAAATAGTGAAACAGTATTAAAATCCTCCACGCAACAAGAGCTTCAATTCCAGGTAATTCTATAACTGCTAAGTTTTATCACATATTCAAAGACCATATGCTTATTTTATATCATTGTAAAATTTAGGGGGAAAGGAAACACTACTTTACTCATTCTATGGAATTACTAAAACTTGATTCTCAGGTAAGAACAAGATAGAGAAAGAAAATTATAAAACAATTCAGGAACATTGGTATGAGATGCCAAATAAAAATATATGCTAAGCAAACCTAAGCATATTAAAAATACTACATTATGATTAAGTAGGGTTATTCCAGAAACATAGGTTGGTTCAGCATTAGAAATATATCAATGTAATTCATAATATTAATGAACTAAAGAAGAAAAAATCATATGATTATCTCAACTGTAGCAGAAAAATGAATTGGATGAATTTAATTACTTCTTAATTTTAGAACATTACTCAGAAAACTAACAATAAAAAGAAATTTCTTCAAGTTATTGAAGACCATGTATCAAAAATTAAAGCAAACATCATTCTTAGCAGAGGAATTTTAAAACATTCCACTAAGATCAGAAAAAAAAAGTTTCTTACTATTACCATTTATATGTTTCAAATTCCTGGTTAGTTAGCTATGAGACACTGAAAAAGCTCAGTGATATAAAGACTATAAAGAATATCTAAAATCTTATTATATGCGGATAATGTCATCATATAGCCAAGAAATCTAACAGAATCAACAAATAAAAGTAGTAATATAAGAAGTAAGCTTTATTGTCAGGTCAATTTACAAAACTCAGTAGAATTTCTCTATACCAGTGATGATTAATTGGAAAATATATGCTATTTACAAGGGCAGTAAAATCTATACAATATTTAGAATGTTACCCAACAGATTTCTCTGGAATTCCCTGGTGGCTAAGACAGTAAAGAATCTGCCCAGAGTACAGGAGACCTGGGTTCAATCCCTGGGTCAGGAAGATCCCCAGAAGAAGAAATGGCTACCCATTCCAGTATTCTTGCCTAGAAAATCCCCAAGAACAGAGGAGCCTGGCAGACTACAGTCCATGGCATCCCAAAGAGTCAGACATGACTGGGTGACTAACACTAACAGAATACACAGGATGTTTACAGAAAAAAGTTATAAAATTAATTATTTAGTTCAGTTCAGTTCAGTCGCTCAGTCATGTCCGACTCTTTGCGACCCCACAAATGGCCGCACGCAGGCCTCCCTGTCCATTACCAACCCCTGAAGTTCACTCAAACTCACGTCCATCGAGTCAGTGATGCCATCCAGCCATCTCATCCTCGGTCGTCCCCTTCTCCTCTTGCCCCCAGTCCCTCCCAGCATCAGAGTCTTTTCCAATGAGTCAACTCTTTGCATGAGGTGGCCAAAGTACTGGAGTTTCAGCTTTAGCATCATTCCTTCCAAAGAACACCCAGGATTGATCTCCTTTAGACTGGACTGGTTGGATCTCCTTGCAATCGAAGGGACTCTCAAGAGTCTTCTCCAAGACCACAGTTGAAAAGCATCAGTTCTTCAGCACTCAGCTTTCTTCAGAGTCCAACTCTGACATCCATACATGACTACTGGAAAAACCATAGCCTTGACTAGACGGACCTTTGTTGGCAAAGTAATGTCTCTGCTTTTGCATATGCTAAGTTGGTCATAACTTTCCTTTCAAAGAGTAAGCATCTTTTAATTTCATGGCTGCAGTCACCATGCAGTGATTTTGGAGCCCACAAAAATAAAGTCTGACACTGTTTCCACTGTTTCCCCATCTATTTCCCATGAAGTGATGGGACTAGATGCCATGANTGATTACACCATCATGATAATCTTGGTCATGAAGATCTTTTTTGTATAGTTCTTCTGTGTATTCTTGCCACCTCTTCTTAATATCTTCTGCTTCTGTTAGGTCCATACCATTTCTGTCCTTTATCAAGCCCATCTTTGCATGAAATGTTTCCTTGGTACCTCTAATTTTCTTGAAGAGATCTCTAATCTTTCCCATTCTGTTTTCCTCTATTTCTTTGCTTTGATCTCTAAGGAAGGCTTTCTTATCTCTCCTTGCTATTATTCTTTGGAACTATGCATTCAGATGCTTATATCTTTCCTTTTTTCCTTTGCTTTTTAGAATATATAAGTGAATGAAACAAAAAATACCATGTTCCTGGAGGATTAATGTGTTATAGTAAAGATCTCAGTTTTCCCCAAAATTAATTTCTAAATTTTATGCAATTCCCATCTAAATAGGGAATTTGATGGCCACTTAACTTTCTAAAATTTACAAGGGAACAGCAAAACTGTTTAATAGTTAAGTCAACTGTGAAAAGGAAGGGCAAAGAAAGGAGGTTCAGGTTATTAGAAGATAGGTCATCCTGCAAAATGAGAGTGATAAGAAGCAGGATGCTAAAAGCACAAGGATAGACAAACAGTGGAACAGGAATAGAACACAAGAATAGATTCATGGAGAACTGGCAGCTGATAATGGAGGCCAGTGGATCTACAGGAAAAAGATAAATAGTTAAATAAATGTTAGAAAAACTGGCTGATGATATGAAGAAAAATAAAACTGTATTGGGGGAGGGGGAGCTGAAATGGGGTCTGGCTGTTAGTCACTCAGTTGTACCTGATGCTTTGTGACCCCACGGACTATAATAGTCCACCAGGCTCCTCTGTCCATGGAATTCCCCAGGCAAAAATACTGGAATGGGTTGCCACTTCCTTCTCCAGGGGATCTTTTTGACTCGGGGATCTTCTTGACCCAGGGATCGAACCCATGTCTCCCACACTGCAGGCAGATTCTTTGCCATCTGAGCCAGCAGGGAAATGGGGGAGGAGTGTCCAGAGTCTCAAACTTTGAATTATAAAATAAATACCTCGTGAGGATGTAATGTACAGCATGGTGACTACAGCTTGATATTACCTTGTATTTGAAAGTTCTAAGCGAGTAGAATTTTAAAGTTCTCATCAGAGATTACTCTGGTGATCCAGTAATTAATAATACACCTTCTGATAGAGGGGACGCAGTTTTGACCCCCTCACTGGGAAACTAAGATCCCTTGTGCCATGGGCCAAATAGAGAGCCTGTGTGCTGCAACAAGAGAAGACCCCTTCACACCACCATGAGAGAAATCCCATAAGGAGCAAGAAAGACCCAGCGCAGCCAAAATAAAAATAAATTAAATTAAATTTAAAAGTTCTCATCACAAGAAAAAAAAAAATGTGTTCTACTACGTGTGATGACTCAAGTGAACTAGAGTTATTTTGATGATCATCTTGCAATATACATATACAAATATCAAATCATTGTGTTGTATACCTGAAACTAATATAATATGGTATGAAAATTTTACCTCAATTTTTAAATTTCAAAAAAAAAATTGTATCTCTTTCTTGTACATTATACAGAGTTTGATTCCAATCATTCATGGAAGGATGAAACTATAAGCAAAAAATAAAATATAGAACACTTTATGTGACCCAATAGTGTAGAAAGTCTTACAAAAGAAAACTCCAAAATTAGAAGTCATGAGGCAAAAAAAAAAAAAGGTGTTTGGATTCAACTATAGCCAAACTAACTGTTGAAAGATGTTCAGTCCTAAGTCAAAAGCACTTGAAAACCTCCCTTTTATACTGCATATTCATAATAAATGAGTCATTAAATAATGCCTAAGAAGTACCTCCATGGGGTCAAGAACAATGTGTATTGCTCTTTTTCATAGCTTGGGGACCCTGCCCAGTGCCTGGCACATAATAGGTGTTTTATAGATATTTGCTGGAAAAAATAACTTTTACTGTAGTTCCTAAACTATGTAATAAGACAAGGAAATGTGTAATCCATCTTAGAAGTATTTTATAAAATGTCTTTAAATTTTTAAGTTTCAGTGACTTTAAAAATAACATTCAGTTATTTATAAAATGTACTTAAGCAAAATACCTTATTTCCTAATTATGGTAGCTAATTCAGGAACCACCACATCATTATTGCCACTTTCATGTCTTGTGTACTTGAATCAGTTTCCAGTGTCAGCTGAGTCATGGGATTTAGATTCATATTCAAAGTGAGCTAAATAAAATTTGCAGATACAGTCTCATAACAAATTATTCAGGTAACTATTTCTGTAAAGTCCAACTATGTTATATAATCTAAAGTCCTAATTTCTGCTAATTTGACAGGCCAGGGTAAAAGGTAGAAATGAGAAGAGTAATTCATGATTGACTGATTTATGTCTTGGTCTCATTTCCTATGATTTCATCAACTCCCAAAACAGTTCTCTCTTATTCCTGACAAAAAGAAAATATAATATTCTCAGGATTAAATAAATACAAACAAATATTGGGCTCAGGGTCAGTTTGGGATGTTTCTGATTTATTGGTTCTGCTATTTTTCTGCTGCCACAGGGAGTGGTACCAAATCTCTTGGCAGGCTGTGCTTTCAGTGGTGTTGGAAGAACTGGGCAGCTATCTGTGAACCCAGAGGGAGACGTGAGAGTAACAGATAAAAACTTCACAGAGCAAAGCAGATTTCAATCCCTGAAACTAATTTTTATTTATTCAAAGAGGGAAAAAAATGGGGTTTTGATAAATTCCCCAAATAATGTAATAGTGATAATAAAGCTTCAAAGTGAGACTAATCCACACTCATTTAGTTATCCCCTAATTGTGAACTTTTTATCTTTATCTTTTTTCTTTTTGTTTTGGTTTTTATCCCCTTGACTGTTCCATTTGCCTAGAGAACTTGGGATCATGCCTGTAAGGTGATTTTTTCACAACTGGTGCTCACTTATTTCAGGTCCTGCATGTAGTGGCTTTAGTAATAACCCAAAAGTGAGGCTTTGTGCATGAACCCTATGGAATAAAAGACTTTTTCCAGGTATCATTGTTTAAAAGAAGTTACATTGACTGTGCTAATCCTTGTGTAACACTGCCTGACATTGTGTTTCTTAAAATCTAAGAGCAGAGCTATAACTGCTACCACAGAGCATCCAGTTGAAAGTATTTTCCTTAAAACCACAGCCTAATATCCTCCTATAGCCAAATGGTAAGTCATCATTAAATGCATTAATAAAGTTTTTTATTGCAAATGATAAAAATCCAATTTTTATTAAATTTCGACTCAACTAGTTTGAGCTAAGGATTGGTTTTATTGTCTCAGAATCTGGGAAAGACTGAGACAAAAGATAGCCTTTGCAATGTCAGATATACAGCTGGCTTCAGAAACCACTGGAAATAGCAACCTAAATGGGACTCCATGTACCCCTTCTCTCTAGCCCTCACCTGTTTCTTTCTATGGGTGAGTTTTCTTTTAACTAAAGTGGAAACTTCTTAAAGAGATGGGCATACTAGACTACCTTACCTGCCTCCTGAGAAACCAGTATGCAGGTCAAGAAGCAACAGTTAGAACACAGACAAGGAACAGTGAACTGGTTCAAAATTGGGAAAGGAGTACATCAAGGCTATACATTGTCACCCTGCCTATTTAACTTATATGAAGAATACATCATGAGAAATGCTGGGCTGGATGAAGCACAAGCTGGAATCAAGATTGCTAGGAGAGATATCAACAACCTCAGATATGCAAATTATACCTCACTAATGGCAAAAAGCAAAGAGGAAATAAAGAGGCTCTTGATGAAGGTGAAAGAGGAGAGTGAAAAAGCTAGCTTAAAACTCAGCATTCAAAAAACTAAGATTGTGGCATCTGGTCCCATCACTTCATGGCAAATAGATGGGGAAAAGATGGAAACAATCACAGATTTTATCTTCCTGGACTCCAAAATCACTGCAGATGGTGAGTGCAGCCACAAAATTAAAAGACAGTTGCTCCTTGGAAGAAAAGCTATGACAAACCTAGACACCATATTAAAAAGCAGAGACATCACTTTGCTGGCAAAGGTCCCTAATAATCAAAGGCGTAGTTTTTCCCAGTATTCATGTATGGATGTGAGAGTTGGACAATAAAGAAGGCTGAGCACTGAATAACTGATGCTTTCAAAATGATAATTGATGCTTTCAAAATGATAATTGATGCTTTCAAAATGTGATGCTGGAAAGGACTCTTGAGAGTCGCTTGGGAAGTAAGGAGATCAAACTAGTCAATCCTAAAGGAAATCAACCCTAAATATTCATTGGAAGTCCTCATGCTGAAGCTCCAGTATTTTGGCTCCCTGATGCAAAGAGCCAACTCATTGGAACAGATCCTGATGCCTGGAAAGATTGAGGGCAGGAGAAGAGGTTGACAAGAGGATGAGATGATTGGATAGCATGACCAACTCAATGGACATGAGTTTGAACAAACTCTGGGAGAGAGCGAAGAACAGGGAAGCCTGGTGTGCTGCAGTCCATGAGGTCTCAAATAGTCAGACATAACTTAGCAACTGAACAACAACTCCAAAAGATAGAGCTCTTTCACACTGTTGGAAACGTGGGTACCAAAAATCACTCAGGTATTATTTTTTTGAAACTTCTAACATAAAACAAGGACTGGAATTCTCAGTTCTACTCAAAATCTGGGATACAAATATGGTACTAGCTCAAGAAAAACCTAAAAACTGTAAAGAAAGGTAACAAATTACTTTAAAGCAAAAAGTACTGCTACAGATAGAGTCATTTCATAACAACATAAAGATTTTCTTCATCAGGAAGATAGAAAGATTCTAAACATATATATATACATATATATGGGGTATATTTGTTTTATATATATAAGGGATACATATAATATATATATTGGATATATTAATTTTATATATAAGGAATATATATAATATATATAAGAGATGAATATATATATATCCCTACTAATTTCATATCAAAATACATAGAGCAAAATCAGCACATGGGAAAAATAGATTCACATTTTTTAAAAAGTCTTCTTAAAATATGTCAACTTGGTCCAAACCACCACTGCCAGAAACAAACATTTCACATGAAATTTCTTAAGAGTTTAGGCTTCTGCATGTCAAGACCCAGTTAGTTGATAGTTTCAGGGAACTCTCTGGCATTCAGGGACTAGGTACAGTCATACAATATGTCAAGAGCACTTAATTTAGGATGAGATTTCACCATCACGGATCCTGCTACTGGTTGGCTGGTAAAAGGGCAATGTGGCAGAGAAATCTTTGCACTAGTGTTCTGAGAGGTAAAAGGAATCCAAACAATTCTATGGCCTGTGCCAGAGCACATCGTCTTGTGGAAAAGTTGATAACACAAGCACAACAGCGCCTCACACAGCAGGTTAAACCTTCAAAACTTGAAAGAGCTCAAGCCATTAATATTTCTTAAGGATCTAAGAATTACAGAATTTTACCTTAGAACTTTGATTTAATAAGTCAGCACTTTTAACATATGATTATAACCACTGTATATTTGTAAAAGAAGTGAAAGTGAAAGTCCCATAGTCATGTCTGACTTTTTACAACCCGATGGACTATATAGTCCATGGAATTCTCCAGGCCAGAATACTGGAGTAAATAGCCTTTCCCTTCTCCAGGGGCTCTCCAGGGATCAAACCGAGGTCTCCCGAATTGCAGGTGGATTCTTTACCAGCAGAGCCACAAGGGAAGCCCAAAAATACTGGAGTGCGTATCCTATCCCTTCTCCAGTGGATCTTCCCAACCCAGGAATCAAACTGGGGTATCCAGCATTGCAGGTGGATTCTTTACCCACTGAGCTATCAGGGAAGCCCATATTTGTAAAACAATATCTAAAACTATAAATTGATGGATATTTGCAAACGCCAGGTCCCATCTGAATGCCCCCATTCTTCACCTCTACATTCACATGTACCTTGGCCCAGAACCAAGCCTCACAGGAGGCCCAGGACACATGTACACCACCTCACTTTGATTTCAATTCAATAGATCTAATGCATCAGTCTTGGGAATTAAGCCTCCAGGATCATAGTTTACTCAGATTGAAATACACTCTGTTTTCTCAAAATGTTAAATCCTTTGACTAAAAACAGGTAATATCCAGAAAACTCAAAGTGGAATTATTACTCAAGGGGTAGCTTCCTAATCAGAATTCTTTCTTAAACATGTAATTTTAACCTATAATAAAACTTCTGTGGAACATTCCTAACTTTGAGTACTCATGATGGTGAAGGGGGATAGAATTGACAGGCAATAAAGTCAAATAATTAGGAGAGGCCAATGAACCAGCTTTGATGATCAAACTCATTCTATTTAAAATGTCTCAATGATGGAGAAATCACCTTCGAGAAGTTCTGATGTTTGTTCACATTCCCGCAGCTAGTACGTAGTAGGGTCCACCTATCCTCCTGCCTGTTTCGTACAATTTCTATTACATATGCATGCACAATTTTATCACACACACACCAGTTTACTGTATTCAACTATGCTTACTCACTTCGTTTATTTGTTTCAGTATACATTTAATAAATCTTTCCGAGTATCTTCAAGGAGTCCGTTCTGAAGGAGATCAGCCCTGGAATTTCTTTGGAAGGAATGATGCTAAAGCTGAAACTCCAGTACTTTGGCCACCTCATGGGAAGAGCTGACTCATTGGAAAAGACTTTGATGCTGGGAGGGATTGGGGGCAGGAAGAGAAGGGGACGACAGAGGAAGAGATGGCTGGATGGCATCACTGACTCGATGGACATGAATCTGAGTGAACTCTGGAAGTTGGTGATGGACAGGGAGGCCTGGCGTGCTGTGGTTCATGGGGTCACAAAGAGTTGGACATGACTGAGCGACTGAACTGAACTGAGTATCTACTTAACCTAAAGGCATTATAGAATGTAAAAGTATTAATATATTTAGGCAAAAAAAAAAAAAAATGAGGAGAGGCTGGCTCAGATGGGCACTATACACTGTGAGAAAATAATTGTTTTAAGTGAGAGAAACCAAACAAGTATAAGTGTTTGAGACAAGGTGGGAGGGGGGTTCATGTTTGGGAGTTCGTGTAAAAAAAAAAAAAAAAAGAAAAGAAAATAGTTGAGCCTAATTTTATATACATTTTCTGTTAGCATTTTAAAAATACTGCTTTAAATAGGCTTTTTTAAAAGCTTTTTTGAAATGTTTAATCAAGTCTATAAGATAAAAATTACTGAACAAAGCCAAAGCTTTCCCTAACTTTTTTGATAAGAGATTTTCCTTTTCTACAGAAAAATTAGTTGACTAGAAAAGGATGCTGTAGTTAATGAGGAAGAAACGGGGGCCCTGATCCCATTCGTGAGGGCTCCACATTCATGCTCTAATCACCTCCCAAACTTCACCCCCACTGCCAAATACCATCAACTTTAGGGGTTAGGTTGTCAAATTAAGAATCTTGAGGGGACACAAACCATAGCACTTCTAGAGCAGTGGTTTTCAAACTATGGATTACTTTGTAAATGATTTCATCCCACTTTTTTTAGTAGATAGATATATACATAGGTAGATATATACCATATATCTAGATAGATACCAAGATAGATGATAAATAGTTAATAGATAGATAGATAGATGATAAATGGTGATGGGGGAGGGAGGACAAAGAAAAGGCAATCATCCATCCATAACTCAGGAAAAAAAGAACCTTACTTTTGAACCACATTCTTCCTGATGGTGGTGGTAGTTTAATCGCTAAGTCGTGTCCGACTCTTGCGACCCCATGGACTATAGCCTTCCAAGCTCCTCTGTCAATAGGATTCTCCAGGCAAGAATACTGGAGTGGGTTGCCATTTCCTTCTCCAGGGGATCTTCCAGACCCAGGAATTGAACCAGGTCTCCTGGATGGCAGGCAGATTCTTTACCAACTGAGCTGCCGTGCCTCAGATTTTGCTTTAGAAATATTAACAGAAATCATTACTGCTTTCAGTGAAAGTTTGGTCACCTAAGCTCAGGTGGTTTCTTGTTTAAAAAGCCACTCCTGTGTTAGCCCTCTGGGAGCCTAGTTTATGTCTTCCTGTTCATTGTTTGTTCAGTTCAGTCGCTCAGTCGTGTCCGACTCTTTGCAACCCCATGGACCACAGCACGCCAGGGCTCCTTGTCCATCACCAGCTCCCAGAGTCTACTCACGCTCATCTCCATTGAGTGATGGCATCGGTGATGCCATCCAACTATCTCATCCTCTGTCTTCCCCTTCTCTTCCTGCCTTCAATTTTTCCCAGCATCAGGGTCTTTTCAAATGAGTCAGCCTATCACATCAGGTGGCCAAAGTATCGGAGTTTCAGCTTCAACATCAGTCCTTCCAATGAACACTCCGGACTAATCTCATTTAGAATGGACTGGTTGGATTCCTTGAAGTCCAAGGGATTCTCAAGATGTATGGCAAAACCAATACAATATTGTAAAGTAATTAACCTCCAATTAAAATAAATAAATTTATATTAAAAGAAAAGAAAAAGATTTTAAAAATTAAAAAAGAGTCTTCTTCAACACCACAGTTCAAAAGCATCAATTCTTCAATGCTCAGCTTTCTTTATATTCCAACTCTCACAGCTGTACACAACCACTTGAAAAACCATAGCCTTGACTAGGTGGACCTTTGCTGGCAAAGTAATGTCTCTGCTTTTTAATATGCTGTCTAGGTTGGTCATAACTTTCTTCCAAGGAGTAAGTGTCTTTTGATTTCATGGCTGCGGTCACCATCTGCAGTGATTTTGGAGTCCAAAAAAATAAAATCTGTCACTGTTTCCACTGTTTCCCCATCTATTTGCCATGAAGTGATGGGACCAGATGCCATGATCTTTGTTTTCTGAATCCTGAGCTTTAGGACAACTTTTTCACTCTCCTCTTTCACTTTCATCAAGAGGCTTTTGAGTTCCTCTTCACTTTTTGCCATAAGGGTGATGTCATCCACATATCTGAGATTATTGATATTTCTCCCAGCAATCTTGATTCCAGTTTGTGCTTCATCAAGCCCAGCGTTTCTCATGATGTACTCTGAATACAAGTTAAATAAGCAGGGTGACAATATGCAGCCTTGATGTACTCCTTTTCCTATCTGGAAGCAGTCTGTTGTTCCATGTCCAGTTCTAACTGTTGCTTCCTGACCTGCATACAGATTTCTCAAAAGGCAAGTCAGGTGGTCTGGTATTCCCATGTCTTTCAGAATTTTCCACAGTTTATTGTGATCCACACAGGGCTTCCCTTGTGGCTCAGATGGTAAAGCATCTGACTGCAATGCAGGAGACCTGAGTTCAATCCCTGCATTGGGAAGATCCCTCAGAGGAGAAAATGGCAACCCATTCCAGTACTCTTGCCTGGAAAATAACATGGATGGAAGAGTCCGGTAGCCTACAGTCCATGGAACTGCAAAGAGTCAGACACGACCGAGCAACTTCACTTTCACTTTACACAGTTAAAGGCTTTGGCATAGTCCATGAAGCAGAAGTAGATGTTTTTCTGAAACTCTCTTGCTTTTTCGATGATCCAGCGGATGTTGGCAATTTGATCTTTGGTTTCTCTGCCTTTTCTAAAACCAGCTTGAACATCTGGAAGTTCACTGGTTCACGTATTGCTGGACTGGCGAGAGGTGGCTGCTTGGCACTGGAGAACCAGCGGCAGAGAGGAGATGCCCTGCATCCAAGATAAGGAGAAGCGGCTGAACTTTGCTGGAGCAGCCGTGAAGAGATACTCCACGTCCAGGGTTAAAAAAAACCCCAGTAAGAAGGTAGGTGCTGAGAGAGGGAATCAGAGGGCAGACAGACTGAAACCGCAATCATATTTTTTCTTATCAAATGCAGTTCTAAGCAGTAGTCAGGACTCTGCCAAAGCTGGGGTGTGACACCACTGTGAGTTAATGTGGCTGCCAGAGCTGAGATTTGTTTTCTGTGTGTTTTTAATATTCTATGTGTAAGCTTTTCCATGAGTTCAGAACTGAGCCATTGGTCTAAATACGTGAAATTGAAAATTTTATAAACAGTCGAATGAATCCATCATCCCATATCAGGTAAAGATGCATTTAGATAAATAGATGGCAGGGCTGCGCACACTCTGAAGAGCGTTTCTGCTCTTGCCTTCAGAGGCCAAAAACCTTAACTCAAATACATCAGCTATTCTCTTCATCCTCTAACACCTGAAAAGTATATACATTCAAGAAATAGATCTCTTATATCCCCCAAGCTTCTTGATTTTGATTATTTTTCAAATTAAAAATTTCATTTCTGAAGGGGAGGGGAGTTTCAAGATAGTAGATGAATAAGACAGGGAGATAACCTTGCTCCCTATAAATACATAAAAATTCATCTGCATATGGAACAACTCCTACAGAACACCTTTTGAAAGCTGGCAGAAGACCCCAGACTTCCAAGAAGGCAAGCGAGCAAAACAAATACCATATATTAACACATATGTATGGAATCTAGAAAACTGGATGAACCTACTTTCAGAGAAGGAATGGAGACACAGATACAGAGAATGGACTTGTGGACCAGAGAGGGAAGGAAAGAATGGGAAAAACGGAGAAAGAAGCATTAACATATATAGAAAGCTGCTGCTGCTGCTGCGTCACTTCAGTCGTGTCCGACTCTGTGCAACCCCATGGACTACAGCCCACCAGGCTCCTCCATCCATGGGATCTTTCCAGGCAAGAGTATTGGAGTGGGATGCCATTGCCTTTTCTGAACATATAGACTGCCATGTGTAAAATAGATAGCTGGTGAGAAGTTGCTATATAACACAGGGAGCCCAGTCTGGCGCTGTTTGATGACCTGCAGGGGTGGGATGGGGAGAGGGGAGGGAGGCTCAAGAGGGAGAAGCTATATGTATAATAATGGCTTATTTGCATTGTTATACAGCAGAAACCAACACAACATTATAAAGCAATTTTCTTCCAATTAAAAAGTAAATTTAAAAAAAACCTATTCTTTATCATTCCTTATAAATCCAACTAACTTATTAAGCACTTATTATGTTCAAATTACTAGCGATGAGCTGGAGAAACAAAAACCAGTGAACCTTGGTCCTGACCTGGAGAAGCTCCGCTCATTAATTAGTCAACTCTCAGCTGAGACTTGGTAGAAAGACACGTCTGAGCACCAAGGATTTGTAACTCTCTTACCCTTCTAAGCAGACTTGTTTATTTAACTCTCTCATATAGTTGCATGTTCTCTAGTTCTGTCCAGGCTCAGGTTTCCAGAATTCACATGAATTTTCTTAGTTTTAAATTTCTATAACTCCCCAAATGTACTATCTTGTATAAAATGAGGCACTCAAAAGATAATGGGCCATCTTTAAAACATGTAAGAAAGTGGAATAGCAATAGGGGAAATGCCTTTTTTAATGCCAATTTTGTCTGAAAAATGCCGACTCTATCTTAAATACGTGGAAGTGGGAACTAGGGGATAAATTTGGCTTCTAGAAACAGATGTTCCTCTCACTTGGATACTAGAGTTTTACAACTGCTTTCTAATGTACCAAACAATGACATCTAATTTCTTTATGACACTAACACTTCTGAATAATTATGTGCCAGGAACTGTGCCAGACAGCAGTGATAAATATGACTGTGACACAGTTCCTATCCTCAAAGAAATTTACTCATCACATTCTTCTAAGCGAATCCTCTGGTCCCTGTGGCTTTCTAAGAGTTGATACCAGCTACTAGAAAAAAAATGTTTCTCACCGAACGACATTGCTTGAATAGTGACACCTCTACCTTAAGCCCAAAACCAAAATAATGAAATTTCACAGAAATCTGGGGATAATTGCAGGCAGGCAGGTAGGGGCATCCCACAGCAGTCTAACTGAGTCCATGGGAAATGTGCAGGCTGCTTCTTAATTTGGAAAACAAACAGAGATAACAACCAAAGAGAGAAACACTTGTGAGTGGCTATAAAGGAAGGTGATAAACAGAATGTGACTTTAAGGGCTGCGAAAAGGCCTAGGGAGTGATAGGTCACATCGTCCTCCCCAGATGTGAGGGCAACCCTGACCTAACTTGTCTAACACATCTCCACTTTAAAGCCTAGAGGATAGAGTAGGATCACTCAAGTGCATTAGCACTGTGTGCTTCTGAACATTTAGCAAGCTTTCTATCATCCTCAAATAGCCCTTATCAGGGAAACCCATGGCACAAGGAGTAGTGGAAAAGACTATTAGTAGTACACTGTCTATACTGAATGCTTAGATCAGTCCCTTAACCACTTTGGTCCTCAATTTCCTATCTTATTAAATGGGGATAATTTCATTATTTGTACTGAATTACACAATGAGCGTTGAACACCCAGATGATGTATGTAGAATACATTGCTTGGATCAATAAATGTTGATTTCCTGGAAGAAAAAAAAAATTAGAATTTTTAGAAAGATTCCCATAGCACATGCCTGAGGGCGTATTTGTAAAGATAATGGTTATACTGATAGCAACCAGGCTATTTTGGCCAACACGATTGAAAAACAGATTTATAAAGCCTCAATATAAAACACTGGCATATAAGCTTAGTGTTTGGGTGATTGGCAAATGTCCAGCAAAAAGGACAAAGCACCATTTGGAATTCAGTGCCTCTTAGGAGAAGTCTTGGAAATTTCTTGAAAGTAGGAAAACTATGCAAAACAAGCAGGCATTCTATTTATTCTTCAAATAAAAATTGAGTCCCTACATTGTGCCTACACGCAGTGACACTCTGTTAGGAAACAGAGAAGGTGAAGGAGTTACATTCAACAGAAGATGCAAGAGAGCCCACAGTAGAGGTCAGGCAAAGGTAGCCACAAGACGATCGGTGGACCACAAAATATACTATCTCCTGTCCCTCCTGAAATCCCCACCAAAATGACTGTCATAACCTCCCAGGGGAGAGGTGAGAGTCAGAACTTAGGAATCCTCACTTTGAGTGATGGGAAAGGGAGTTGACTGCATAACTACCAGCAGGATTGGATAGCCTTGCACTTCTGAAAGCTCACCAGCTCTAATTCTAGGCCACATAGATGGTACAATAAGCTATATAACTCTGGAGGAGGGAGATTCTACTCTCCTCTGAATATGTCACCTCACTGTAAGAACAATTCAACAGATACATGCTATTGTCATGGCTTGATCACAAAAAGGAGTTTGGAACATAATTTAAGTTAAAAAATATGCGATTGTTAACATTATATCAAGCACTGGATTCTGAAGGTAATGCAATTCTAACCACTGAGCTACAATAAAGGAATTGCTTCAAGTATTTAAAAGCTAACAAATGTTAAATAATCCACATCATACCACCTGCCAGTGAAACAGATTGCTTTTGAAATGCTGCTGAAATGGGGTAGAAAAAGTAAGCGGAATTTTATTGTAAGCTCACAGCTCAGTTTGTTCCCTGCAATGCTAACTTCGAGCCATAACAATATGTTCCTGTTAGTTACTAGCTGTGGCTTCATTCCAACCAGGTCTTTGTGTTGGAAAGGACAACCATGGCTATCACTATTCATTAAAATCAGCTATAAAACCAGACATAAAAGGAATTAGAAAGTAAAGTACCCTTTACATAAAAGATGAAAGGGAAACAGGAGCAGGAGAGAGTAGTTGCTACTTGACTTTGGAAAGTCATTCTGAACAAGAACTGGAAAGAAAACAAATACAATGATCACACCAAATGCAGGCTTTTAAGAGAGACTTTGGGGTGCTGTATGAAAAGTGTTTGTTCTAATACTGCTGGCTTTCTTTTTTTGTTTTTTTTTTAATATAAATTTATTTATTTTAATTGGAGGCCAATTAATTTACAATAATGTACTGGCTTTGCCATACATCAACATGAATCCGCCACAGGTGTACACGTGTTCCCCATCCTGAATATGCCTCCCACCTCCCTCCACATTCCATCCCTCTAGGCCATCCCAGTGCACCAGCGTGAGCATCCTGTATTATGCATCAAACCTAGACTGGAAATTCGTTTCACATATGATATTATACATGTTTCAATGCCATTCTCCTAAATCATCCCACCCTAGCCCTCTCCCAGAGTCCATAAGATTGTTCTATACATCTGTTTCTTTTTTGGTGTCTTGCATACAGGGTCATTGTTAGCATATTTCTAAATTCCATATATATGTGTTAGTATACTGTATTGGTGTTTTTTCTTTCTGGCTTACTTCACTCTGTATAATTGGCTCCAGTTTCATCCACCTCATTACAACTGATTCAAATGTATTCTTTTTAATGGCTGAGTAATACAACATTGTGTATACGTACCACAGCTTTCTTATCCATTCATCTGCTGATGGGCATCTAGGTTGCTTCCATGTCCAGGCTACTATAAACAGTGCTGCGATGAACATTGGGGTACATATGTCTCTTTCAATTCTGGTTTCCTCGGTGTGTATGCCCAGCAGTGGGATTGCTGGGTCATAAGGCAGTTCTATTTCCAGTTTTTTAAGGAATCTCCACACTGTTCTCCATAGTGGCTGTACTAGTTTGCATTCCCACCAACAGTGTAAGAGGGTTCCCTTTTCTCCACACCCTCTCCAGCATTTATTGCTTGCAGACTTTTGGATCGCAGCCATTCTGACTGGTGTGAAGTGGTATCTCATTGTGGTCTTGATTTGCATTTCTCTGATAATGAGTGACGTTGAGCATCTTTTCATGTGTTTGTTAGCCATCCGTATGTCTTCTTTGGAGAAATGTCTATTTAGTTCTTTGGCCCATTTTTTGATTGGGTCGTTTATTTTTCTGGAATTGAGCTGTATAAGTTGCTTGTATATTTTTGAGATTAGTTGTTTGTCAGTTGCTTCATTTGCTATTATTTTCTCCCATTCAGAGGG
>SJYX01007762.1:391449-414264 GCA_006410675.1 Oreotragus oreotragus | reverse complement strand
TAATGTGTTGTTGGATTCTGATTGCTAGAATTTTGTTGAGGATTTTTGCATCTATGTTCATCAGTGATATTGGCCTGTAGTTTTCTTTTTTTGTGGCATCTTTGTCAGGTTTTGGTATTAGGGTGATGGTGGCCTCATAGAATGAGTTTGGAAGTTTACCTTCCTCTGCAATTTTCTGGAAGAGTTTGAGTAGGATAGGTGTTAGCTCTTCTTGAAATTTTTGGTAGAATTCAGCTGTAAAGCCGTCTGGTCCCGGGCTTTTGTTTGCTGGACGATTTCTGATTACAGTTTCAATTTCCGTGCTTGTGATGGGTCTGTTAAGATTTTCTATTTCTTCCTGGTTCAGTTTTGGAAAGTTGCACTTTTCTAAGAATTTGTCCATTTCTTCCACGTTGTCCATTTTATTGGCATATAATTGCTGATAGTAGTCTCTTATGATCCTTTGTATTTCCGTGTTGTCTGTTGTGATCTCTCCATTTCATTTCTAATTTTATTGATTTGATATTTCTCCTTTTGTTTCTTGATGAGTCTGGCTAATGGTTTGTCAATTTTATTTATCCTTTTAAAGAACCAGCATTTGGCTTTGTTGATTTTTGCTATGGTCTCTTTTGTTTCTTTTGCATTTATTTCTGTGCTAATTTTTAAGATTTCTTTCCTTCTACTAACCCTGGGGTTCTCCATTTCTTCCTTTTCTAGTTGCTTTAGCTGTCAGTTCAGTTCAGTTCAGTTCAGTCGCTCAGTTGTGTCCACCCCTTTGCAACACCATGAATCACAGCACGCCAGGCCTCCCTGTCCACCACCAACTCCCGGAGTTTACTCAGATTCAAATCCATCAAGTCAGTGATGCCATCCAGCCATCTCATCCTCTGTCGTCCCCTTCTCCTCCTGCCCCCAATCCCTCCCAACATCAAAGTCTTTTCCGATGAGTCAACTCTTCGCATGAGGTGGCCAGAGTACTGGAGTTTCAGCTTTAGCATCATTCCTTCCAAAGAAATCACAGGGCTGATCTCTTTCAGAATGGACTGATTGGATCTCCTTGCAGTCCAAGGGACTCTCAAGAGTCTTCTCCAACACCACAGTTTAAAAGCATCGATTCTTTGGCACTCAGCCTTCTTCATAATCCAACTCTCACATCCATACATGACTACTGATGTAGAGTTAGGCTATTTATTTGACTTTTTTCTTGTTTCTTGAGGTATGCCTGAATTGCTATGAACTTTTCCCTTAGCACTGCTTTTATAGTGTTCCACAGGTTTTGGGTTGTTGTGTTTTCATTTTCATTCATTTCTATGTATATTTTGATTTCTTTTTTGATTTTTTCTGTGATTTGTTGGTTATTCAGAAGCGTGTTGTTCAGCCTCCATATGTTGGAATTTTTAACAGTTTTTCTCCTGTAATTGAGATCTAATCTTATTGTGTTATGGTCAGAAAAGATGCTTGGAATGATTTCGATTTTTTTGAATTTATCAAGGCTAGATTATGGCCCAGGATGTGATCTATCCTGGAGAAGGTTCCGTGTGCACTTGAGAAAAAGGTGAAATTCATTGTTTTGGGGTGAAATGTCCTATAGATATCAACTAGGTCTAACCGGTCTATTGTATCATTTAAAGTTTGTGTTTCTTTGTTAATTTTCTGTTTAGTTGATCTATCCATAGGTGTGAGTGGAGTGTTTCTTGTAAAAATGCAGGAGTTTCTAGACCAGGAACTTCAATATTCCTTTTATGAAGGCTTGACTATGATTTGACTTTCTTTACACAGCTTCTTCTTGTTTCCTTTGATTTACCTACACATCAACAAGATGTGTCAGAATTTAAGCTCCTGGGAAGGTGGTCCTGGCCTTGGAAGAAAATACACTTTACATTTGTACCATCAGCCCCCACATTCTGGCACAACAGTTGCCCTTGTGTCCATTCAGCTTGCACAACACAAACAAGGTCCTCTCAGGAATTTCAATGTGTCTGCAAATTAGGTACCCACTCACCTGACTGAGCTCCTCCATACTGACTCAGCCACATTGGAGAAAACTCATATATTCTGTTCTTTGCCACATGGAATGGGAAACAGCTAGGCTCTTCCACCTCCACCCCAGTAGCTCTATTTTAATCTATTCAGGGTGTGACTGGGTATCAGAAGTTTTCAAACAGATGGTCTGATGAAGTGAAGCAATTCAAATAGCAAGTCACACAAAATGTTAGAGTTGGAAAGCACCTCCACATCCAAATGTACTACAGTTCTGAAAGCTTGAAGTCCAATCTCCTCATTTTTTGCATAATAAAACTGGGGCCCAAAAGAAAAAGGTAAGGTATCAAAGACTCTTGTAAGCAAACTGTATATAGTGCTTAGACAGCTGCTGTAACCTTCCTGCAGAGTCATGTGTCTCTCTATGGATGGAGAAGGAGAAAGAGAGAGAGAATTTACATATGGAACAATAAATAGATGAGGCTTCCCAGGAGGCTCGGTGGTAAAGAATCCACCTGCCAATGAGATCCCTGGGTCGGGAAGATTCCCTGGAGTAGAAAATGGTAACCCTCTCCAGTATTCTTGCCTGGAAAATTCCATGGACAGAGGAGCCTGGCGGGCTACAGTCCATGGAATCACAAAGAGTAGGACAAGACTGAGCAACTGAGCATACACACGCACAATGCACACATATTAACTATTTCATTAGTTTAATGAGTTTTAGGCAAGCATACACACATGTAACCTGCATTCCTATCAGCATGTCAGAGTTCCATCATTTTAGAAAATTCCCTTATGTTCCTTTGAAGTAAATCTCCTCAACTCTTACTCCAGCCATCCACTCATCTGATTTCTATCATTACAGTTTGAATAAATTTTTTTCTGATCTGGAGCTTTGTATAAGTGAAAGAGTGGTGTGTGTGTACTTTTGCATGGTTCTATCATTCAGCATGTTTTCAGATCCGTCTATGTGGTTGACACTGTCCATTGTTTCTTTCTTATTGTTAGTGAATAATATGCATCACAATACACTGATCCATTCTCTTGGACACTTGGTTTGTTTCTAGCTTGGGGCTATTAGCATCTGTGTGCAAGTTTTTGTATACATATGTTTTTATTTCTCTTCAACAGATACATAGGAGTGGAATCACTAGGACACAGAGTAGGTATATGCTCAACTTTGGGTTTCCCTGGTGGTTCAGTGGGTAAAGAATCTGCCTGTAGTTCAAGAGACATGGGTTCGATCCATGGGTCGGGAAGATCCCCTGGAAGAGCACATGGCATCCCACTCCAGTACTCTTGCCTGGAGAATCCCATGAACAGAGGAGCCTAGCAGCTATACAGTCCATAGGGTCACAGAGTCAGATGCGACTGAAGCAACTGCAAACTCAACTTCATGAGAAAATGACAGACTATTTTTCAAAAGAGTTGTACATTTCACACTTTCACCTGCTCATGTTGTCCTGGCAAATATTTGGGGTTATTGGTCTTTCTTTTTGTACTGAAGCATGTTTGATTACAATATTTCAGTAGTTTCAGATCTAAAACATAGTGATTTAATATTTTATAGATTACACTCCATTTAAAGTTATTATAAAACAATGGCTATACCCTGTGCTGTACAATGTATCCTTATAAGCAACAAAGATATATTGTACAGCACAGGGAAATATTATACACAGTAGTTTGCATCTCTTAATCCCATATCCCAGTGCTGCCCCTCTCTCTTTTCCTCTCCCCACTGGTAACCACTCATTTGTTCTGTGTATCTGTTAGTCTGTTTCTGTATATCTGTCAGACTAACAGCTATATATATTTATTTTATTTTTTAGATTCTACACATAAATAGCAGATTATTTGTCTCTTTCTATCTGACTTATTTCAATAAGCATAATACTCTCTAGGTCCATTTACATTGTCACAAATGGCAGAATTTCATTATTTTTATGGCCAAATAATATTCTAATATATATATATATACATATATATACACACATTATATATATATATTATATATATATATATATCATAGCTCCAGTTTGCATTTCTCTTATGACTAATTATATTGAGCATTTTTAATGTGGTATTAGCCATATAGGCTTTCCTGGTGTCTCAGACGGTAAAGAATCCGCCTGCAATGTGGGAGACCTGGGTTCAGTCCCCGGGTTGGGAAGATCCCCTGGAGGAGGGCATGGCAACATAATCCAGTACTCTTGCCTGGAGAATTCATGAACAGAGGAACCTGGTGGGCTACAGTCCATGGGGTCGCAAAGAGTCTGACACGACAGAGTGACTAAGCACGAAGCACATTAGCCATTCAAACATCTTTCTTTGTGAATTATCCTGGTCTTCCATTCATTTGTAGATTGGATTGCCTCTTTATTTTTTAATTGTAGTTCTCTATATATTCTGGACATGTTCTTTGTCAGATATATGTGCTACAAACATTTTCTCTGAGTCTGTAAATTCACTACCCATTTTCTCAACAATAATCTTTAAATGTCTGATCTTTTAATGATCAAAAGTGTTTAATGTAATAAAGCTCAATTTTTCATTACTTTTTTCGTGATGGCTAGTGCTCTCTGGATCCATCTAAGAAATCTTTACCTAACTCAAATTTGCAAATATGTTCTCCTATACTTTCCTCTAGAAAAAATGTTTCCCAATCTTTTTTATATTGTTAACCCCATATTCATTTCCTAGAGCTACCATAACAAAATAGCAAACTGGATGGCTTAAAATGGTAGAAATTTATTCTTTCACAGTTCTGGAGACTTGAGGTCTAATATCAAGGTGTCAGAAGAGCCAGGATTCTTTCTTGCCTCTTACTAGCTTCTGGTGATCTGCCAGGAATCTTTGGCATTCCTTAGCTTGTTAACACTTTTCTCCAACCCCTGCCTCTGTCTTCACATAGCCTTCTCACCTGCATGTCCCTCCAAGCCTCTCCTCTTCTTACAAGGACACCAGTCATATTGAACTGGGGCCCACCCTACTCCAGTGTGACCTCATCTTCACTTACTTCTTAGTTACATCTGCAAAGACCCTATTCCCAAATAAGATCACATTCATAGGTGCCAGAGGCTACGACTTCAATATATCTTTTAGGGAGACACAATTCAACCCAAAATTTTTCCAAGGGAGTTACTCTATATGGTTTGTAATCACCCTAACCCCCTCAACATGAAATATTAATACCAAATATGTTTTTATACTATAGATCTTTGGAGGACCACAAATTATTGTAATATCTATGTTTTTTCACCTTCTTAAACCAATTTTTACCCCCTTTTACCTTCAGGTCTATGATCTAAATCTAGTTAATTTTTGTATATAGTGTGAGATATAGGTTGAAAGTCACTTTTCTATAGCTGTTCTAGCACTATTTGTTGATAAGGTTTTCTTTTTCTCATTGAATTGCTTTAATACCTTAGTCTAGACATGAGGTTTACTCTGAACTTATTGTGTTGTATTTATCTAGTCTGTCTTTATCACTCAGTTGTGTCCAACTCTTTGCCACCCATGCACTGTAACCCACCAGGCTCCTCTGTCAGTGGAATTTTCCAGGAAGAATACTGGAGAGTGTTGCCATTTCCTTCTCCAGGGGAGAATCTGCATTGGCAGGCAGATTCTTTACCACTGAGAAGCCCTTCTAACATTGTACTGTATCTATAGAAAGAAGATTTCTTTTTCAAGATTATTTTGTCTTTTCAGGATGATTTTGTTTACTTGATTCCGTATTTAGTGGTTATTCTAGAGTTTATAACCCTTTAACTTATCCAGACAGTATTCAAATAATATTATACCATGCCGATACAAGTAAGAAAGCCATACATCCCTGCTCACATGGGCCTCCAGGAGCTGAAACAACCCTCCAGTGTACCAGGTTATTGAAATGGGCTTAGCAGCTCCTTTCTTCTCCAAAGAGGCTCTCAAGACAGTCATCACGTCAGCTCTTGCTGTTGGAGACCAGCAGGCAGAGACTGACACATTGCTGAGCTATCTCCAAAGCACAGATGGTTCCCAGGCACAATACATTACATAAACACAAGATGTTGCTGTATTTTCCCTGTGGTCAACTCTTGTATTGCAGAAAAGGTTAAGAGTATAATATATCTGCAGATCTTAAGTCTTATACAAATGTGTGACAACAGTGGGGAAGGAAAAATTAGATTATGCTCTATTGTCTCCAAAGGTTGCATGCCACAGGGAAAAAGTCACACTCAGAAAGGAGAGACCAGGCAGAGGCTCCCCCTGGTAGGACACAGACCTCTCTCCGTTTCAGCTGTTCTCTGCAGTGTCCAGGAAAAACATCACCCTGGTGTGTGAATTTGTTTTAGTTCTTTGAGCTGCTGCTTCTGCCAAGAAACGCCTTGCTGCCTCTTTGTCCTGCCTGGTGTTCTGATGGCCGTGTCCACAGAAAGAATTGAGAACCCATCACTGAGCAGAAGGGATGATTGGACACTTGAATGTTTGTTCTTGTTAAACTCCTTTGTGTCCTGCTGAACTGTGCACACATTTAGAAGGACAGACACAGGAGATGGATGTTCTAGCCTAAGAAAAATCTCCAACACAAAGACCTTGGACCTGCAGCTTTGTAATAAAAACATCATGCTGTATCTATATAAATCAGCCTTCCAGTACAGTTCTTCTTTTTCAAGATTATTTATCTTTTATCATTCCGTTTTCTTATCTCAACAAGTTTCTTTTTCAGCAGCCATTGCAGAACCAGTAATGTGACACAGAATGGACATTAATAGTTAGGGGTGAAAACGGAGCTGGAAAATGTGATCCAATGTAAATCAAATAATCATATGGCCTGACAACAAGGAGTTGACTGGTTTGCACTGTGGGTAGATAGAAGTCTCGGTTCTTTCAGGACTCCATACCACCATATCATGGACTAGGTGGCTTGAAAACAACAGAAATTTATTTCCCACAGTTATGGAGGCTAGAAGTTCGAGATCAGAGGGCCAGCATGTTCAGATGAGGGCTATCTTATAAGTCACACACTTCTCATATCCTCACATGGTGGAAGGGTGAAGGAGCTCTGGGGCCTCTTTTAAATAACACTAAACCTACTAATGAGGCTCAGATAGTAACTAATCTGTCTGCAATGCAGAAATCCTAGGCTCAAACCCTGGGTCAGGAAGATCCCCTAGAGAAGGGCATGGTAACCCACTCCAATATTCTTTCCTGGAGAATAACATGGACAGAAGAACCTGACTGGGGACAGTCCACGGGGTCGCAAGGAGCTGAACATGACTGAATGATGAACACACACGTACAATCCTACTAATCGACTCCCATGCTTCTTAATACCCCAGTCCCCAGTACCATCACCTTGGGCATCAGATTTTCAATATAAGAATTTAGGGACAGCACAGATATTCAGATGCTGGCAGTAGCAATCATGGAAAGCTGAATTACTTCAGTGTAAACACACACATACACACACAAAGGACAGATATCAAAAGTGGCAAAATACCTAGGATCTAAAGTCATCTGACTGAAGCTGAGTCTCAGACATGTCACTTACCAGTCTTTTCAAACTTCACATTGCAATTTCCTCATCAGCAAATAGCAATAACAATGACACCTGACATACTCATTTCCCAAGGATACTGTAAGAATGACATTATGTAGAAAAAGTATGCCATCATGGTTTTCACTACTAATGGCAAAGGGCTTTCAATGAAGGAGCATGTGTGCATGCTCAGTCCCCTCAGTCCTGTCTGACTCTTTGCAATCCTATGGGCCATATCCTGCCAGGATCCCCTGTCCATGGGATTCTCCAGGCAATAACACTGGAGTGGGTTACCATTTCCTACTCCAGAGGATCTTCCTGACCCAGGGATCAAACCCTCATCTCCTGCTTCTACATTGTAGGTAGATTCTTTACCCACTGAGCCACCTGGGAAGTCCCTTTAATGAAGGAGAGTGTCCCTTATTCGTTCATTTCAACAGTCATTTACTAGTCAGTAATGGCCTACTATGTGTCAAACATTCCTACTTCTCCTTTACAAGTGCCCTTTTAATCTTTCAAATTCCAGGGCGATTTCCTGTTTGGAAATGAGGATTTCATTGCTTCTACATATCCTATGTAATTTCTGTATAAACTTCTGTATAACAAATAGATATGTGTACATTATACAAGGAAAGAGAGGAAAGTAGGAGATTATGTCAACATTATTGAGAAAGGTGCCTCTTGAGCCAAAATAAAATTCAAATTTTATAAGAAAAAAAATTACCCCCCAAAATACTATGCTACAGTATTTTAGAAAAAAAAATCTCATAGTTGTTCCTAGCAACTTAATAATCTATGCTCTGAAAAGGAAAAATATAGTTCTAAATCCTTTATCATCATCATTTTATCAGAGGTTACAAGGCATCATAATCCATTTTCTTCCTGGAAATACTTAATAGTTTAAGGATCTTGATCCTCCAAATGTTTTATCATACTGTGCTGTGTGCTAAGTCGCTTCAGTCATGTCCAACTCTTTGTGACCTTATGGATGGATTGTAGCTCACCAGGCTGTTCTGTCCATAGGATTCTCCAGGCAAGAATACTGGAGTGGGTTGCCATGCCCTCCTCCTTCCCAACGCAAGGACTGAATCCCCATCTCTCCTGTCTCCTGCATTGGCAAGCAGATTCTTTACCACTGGCACCACCTAGAAAACCCTTTCTCATGCTGCTGCTGCTGCTAAGTCGATTCAGTCGTATTCGACTCTGTGCGACCCCATAGACAGCAGCCCACCAGGCTCCTGCGTCCCTGGGATTCTCAATGCAAGAACACTGGAGTGGGTCGCCATTTCTTTCTCCAATGCATGAAAGTGAAAAGTGAAAGTGAAGTCGCTTAGTCGTGTCTGACCTGTAGCGACCCCATGGACTGCAGCCCACCAGGCTCCTCCGTCCCTGGGATTTTCCAGGCAAGAGTACTGGAGTGGGGTGCCATCACCTTCTCATGCTAGTCAAGTCAATTTTCTTCATCACTAGACCATCTGCTGTACTAAGTCTGTAGCCAAACCCAAGAAGACAAAAACAGGAGGCCAGAACTATAACTTAGGCTCTGAGTTTCTACTTTGCTTTATTTTGAGCTTTGCTTTCTTTTAATCTTTCTTTTGAACATTAAAAGGCAGCAGGTGCCTTATTGAAAGTTCCTCATGAATAAACAGTAAAAAAAAATTGCTCCAAAATTAGAGGATAATTTAAGCTCCACACTTTTTCTCCCTCATAATTTAGAGTTTGAAGAAATAGACAAATTAATTTTATTCAAAATAAAATAATCACTGTTTTAGCTTGACATATTCTTTAGATGACTTCAAGTAAAATTTTTGCATAAAATGTATACTGTAAAAATGTTGCTGCTCTTTTATGCTTTTTATTAAGATTTCAGAAAAGGCTTCTTTCCTCTTAAAGTGCTTAATAACACCTACTGTTTATATTTTTACTGCATCTTTCCTTTTGTACTTTAAGTAACTGATAAAGGAGTGAAATAACTTAAATAGGATTTGCTAAGGCAGATTCAGAAAGCACAGAGAATCTGATTTTTGGACCTGTGAGGGATGGTGTCAGTTGCCATAGCCCGCCTTACACTGACAGAGTTGACACTGAACTTCTGTTCGAGCCAGAAGCACATGACTACACGAATCCACCTGCCACCCTGTGTGTACATGTGGCCACACTGCCTGCAGCACCCCACCCTCTCTCCTTGTTGCTGTCTTATTTCTGCTCCTCTACCCTGATTAGGATGCATCCGAACCACACAGAGAAGCAGAACCACACAGAGACCTCTTGGATAAGTGAGTAATTCTCCTCTTCAGCTGAGCTTTGATGGGTTTAAATGGAAAGTTCACCAGTGTGATGAAAAATTGTCTTGCTTCTCCAGCACCCAGGATGTGCGAGGGAAGACTCGGCTAGTTAGACATCTGCCTGAGTGAGACCAGAGAGGGCGCCTGTTGACAGCCCTGTACTGTGACTCTGACGGGAAGACAGCCACGTGTCACTGCTGTACACAACCTCCTGCACACTTGCCTGACTCCAGCCACACCATGTTCCACCCAGAGCTCACCCATTCTATCTTCACCAGTCTCTTTGGAAACTTGCATCCATCCTCCCAAGATATAATACTACTGTGTTTCCTCTTCTCTAAAATGGGGCACAGAGGCATGGCCTCTGATAGATATCATTCTTTCTTCATTTTGGTAAAAGCCAGTGTTTATTGTTTATGAGGCATTCATCACTGTATCCTCCTTTTACAACAAACCACAAAAGGAAAAGAAAGGGAGGGTGGTTATGGATCATCACCCTGGCTGAGCAGAACCAGTTGTTTGTTACAAGGATGGAATATGTAGGAGGGAAGAGGAGAACAGGCAAAAATTGTACAACAGNAAAAAAATTACCCCCCAAAATACTATGCTACAGTATTTTAGAAAAAAAAATCTCATAGTTGTTCCTAGCAACTTAATAATCTATGCTCTGAAAAGGAAAAATATAGTTCTAAATCCTTTATCATCATCATTTTATCAGAGGTTACAAGGCATCATAATCCATTTTCTTCCTGGAAATACTTAATAGTTTAAGGATCTTGATCCTCCAAATGTTTTATCATACTGTGCTGTGTGCTAAGTCGCTTCAGTCATGTCCAACTCTTTGTGACCTTATGGATGGATTGTAGCTCACCAGGCTGTTCTGTCCATAGGATTCTCCAGGCAAGAATACTGGAGTGGGTTGCCATGCCCTCCTCCTTCCCAACGCAAGGACTGAATCCCCATCTCTCCTGTCTCCTGCATTGGCAAGCAGATTCTTTACCACTGGCACCACCTAGAAAACCCTTTCTCATGCTGCTGCTGCTGCTAAGTCGATTCAGTCGTATTCGACTCTGTGCGACCCCATAGACAGCAGCCCACCAGGCTCCTGCGTCCCTGGGATTCTCAATGCAAGAACACTGGAGTGGGTCGCCATTTCTTTCTCCAATGCATGAAAGTGAAAAGTGAAAGTGAAGTCGCTTAGTCGTGTCTGACCTGTAGCGACCCCATGGACTGCAGCCCACCAGGCTCCTCCGTCCCTGGGATTTTCCAGGCAAGAGTACTGGAGTGGGGTGCCATCACCTTCTCATGCTAGTCAAGTCAATTTTCTTCATCACTAGACCATCTGCTGTACTAAGTCTGTAGCCAAACCCAAGAAGACAAAAACAGGAGGCCAGAACTATAACTTAGGCTCTGAGTTTCTACTTTGCTTTATTTTGAGCTTTGCTTTCTTTTAATCTTTCTTTTGAACATTAAAAGGCAGCAGGTGCCTTATTGAAAGTTCCTCATGAATAAACAGTAAAAAAAAATTGCTCCAAAATTAGAGGATAATTTAAGCTCCACACTTTTTCTCCCTCATAATTTAGAGTTTGAAGAAATAGACAAATTAATTTTATTCAAAATAAAATAATCACTGTTTTAGCTTGACATATTCTTTAGATGACTTCAAGTAAAATTTTTGCATAAAATGTATACTGTAAAAATGTTGCTGCTCTTTTATGCTTTTTATTAAGATTTCAGAAAAGGCTTCTTTCCTCTTAAAGTGCTTAATAACACCTACTGTTTATATTTTTACTGCATCTTTCCTTTTGTACTTTAAGTAACTGATAAAGGAGTGAAATAACTTAAATAGGATTTGCTAAGGCAGATTCAGAAAGCACAGAGAATCTGATTTTTGGACCTGTGAGGGATGGTGTCAGTTGCCATAGCCCGCCTTACACTGACAGAGTTGACACTGAACTTCTGTTCGAGCCAGAAGCACATGACTACACGAATCCACCTGCCACCCTGTGTGTACATGTGGCCACACTGCCTGCAGCACCCCACCCTCTCTCCTTGTTGCTGTCTTATTTCTGCTCCTCTACCCTGATTAGGATGCATCCGAACCACACAGAGAAGCAGAACCACACAGAGACCTCTTGGATAAGTGAGTAATTCTCCTCTTCAGCTGAGCTTTGATGGGTTTAAATGGAAAGTTCACCAGTGTGATGAAAAATTGTCTTGCTTCTCCAGCACCCAGGATGTGCGAGGGAAGACTCGGCTAGTTAGACATCTGCCTGAGTGAGACCAGAGAGGGCGCCTGTTGACAGCCCTGTACTGTGACTCTGACGGGAAGACAGCCACGTGTCACTGCTGTACACAACCTCCTGCACACTTGCCTGACTCCAGCCACACCATGTTCCACCCAGAGCTCACCCATTCTATCTTCACCAGTCTCTTTGGAAACTTGCATCCATCCTCCCAAGATATAATACTACTGTGTTTCCTCTTCTCTAAAATGGGGCACAGAGGCATGGCCTCTGATAGATATCATTCTTTCTTCATTTTGGTAAAAGCCAGTGTTTATTGTTTATGAGGCATTCATCACTGTATCCTCCTTTTACAACAAACCACAAAAGGAAAAGAAAGGGAGGGTGGTTATGGATCATCACCCTGGCTGAGCAGAACCAGTTGTTTGTTACAAGGATGGAATATGTAGGAGGGAAGAGGAGAACAGGCAAAAATTGTACAACAGTTTAAATCTGAGTTCTTTATTATTAGTTCAGATAAGTAACTGAAAAAAAAAATGACTCAATATTCTGGGTCTTGGATATCCGAGTACTGCAAAGACTTTTAAGCTGATTTTTGATGGATTACAAATATCCTGAATAGAAAATAGGTAATTACATCACAGAAGTGTTAAAAAGAATCACTGATTTCAATCCAGTGCTTCCTCATTAAGTCATTAAAGATAATGTATCATATGCTATAAATCCTAGAATCTGGTTTTAAACTTTGAACCTGTCACTGTAAAATGGCAAAAGAATACTTATGCCAGCATAGCTTCTCCAAGGCAACACCCTGGTGGGCTATTTCTTCTTTGCATCATCCATCTTTATCTTGAGCAGATCCTCCCTTGAATTAGATCAACCTGACCTGACCTCCCATTATCTACCAAGGAACAAGAAGAAATAACAAAGCTATTTTCTGTGATGGTGACCATGATTTGGTTTTTATAATGAGCCCAGAGAGGGCTGATTCTGTTTTGCATTCAGAAGACATAAATCTTTTTTAAAAGCTCAAAATTCCTTGAATTGTGAGTCTTGTTTTTAATCATTGTGTTGCAGCACTATTAAAATGTTTCATTTGGAGTATGGTTTGCATCTTGTGTTTTCTTTTGAAAGCATGTCAGAAGTTATAGCAGCAACCTAAATGTGGCTTTGATTTCATAGTACAGCATTGTTTATAGTGGCTATTTACACAGGTAATCAGTGCCCACTTTCTGGCCCCTGAGACCACACAAACTCCTGGAAAGTTCTCCAAACACAAAGAATTGAGTCATACTATTTCCTGTGAAAGATCTGTTTTATGAGAAATCTTCACAACACTGTTATATTGGTTTTACAGTCAATAGCACCTTCTGACGGGGAAGGCAATGGCACCCCACCCCAGTACTCTTGCCTGGAAAATCCAATGGACGGAGTAGCCTAATGGGCTGCAGTCCATGGGGTCGCTAACAGTCGGACAGACTGAGCGACTTCACTTTCACTTTTCTCTTTCATGCATTGGAGAAGGAAATGGCAACCCACTCCTGTGTTCTTGCCTGGAGAATCCCAGGGACGGGGGAGCCTGGTGGGCTGCCGTCTATGGGGTCACACAGAGTCGGACACGACTGAAGTGACTTAGCAGCAGCAGCAGCAGCAGCAGCACCTTCTGTAAAACAGCAAATTAGAAGCTCAGTTTCTAAAGCAGAGACTCCTTGCTGCTTCCTCAAAATACATTTCCTTCTTTTTCCTTTGTATAAGAACAGAACCATGCATCACTGGGTGGGGCAGTTTGCCCAGTTATAAAATTACATTTCTAAGTGTCTCTTGTAGGTAGGACTGATCAAAGAGACATGAGTGAAAGTCACTGAGTGTTGTTTCTTGAAGTGGAGATTGATTCAGGTGGCAGGGAGGTTGAAAAAGCTGTCGCTATTGCAGCCATGCTGTGAGAATGAGGTTACTCTGAAGATGAAAGCCTTTACTAAGGGTAGAGGAGGAGAACAGATACTGGATCTAGTTAGTATGAAGTCACCATACTAATTCTCAACAGCCTACTTGTACACTTGTCTTTCAAGAGGAAAAATACATCCCTGTCTCACTTAAGTCAGTTATTTTGGATCATTCTTACTAGAAGCCAAAATTAATCTTGTGCACTATTCTCTTCCCAATTTTGTTTGACAGATGTAATGACTGGAAGATTAAACTAAATCATTAAAATTTAGCTTAGATCCAAGCTGTAAAGAAAGAATCTTGCAAGTCTTATGCATAATCACTTCAATGAAGAAGAATCTCTGGGGTGTAGGAGAGGCACAGTAAGAAATAATTTAGGAGATCAGGAATCCTTTCATGTGCTTCAGTTATCAAAAGAAAAAGAATGACCCATTATGAAAAGTGAATCATGGACATTGGTTTTCAGAAAGGGAAAATCATACATACAGTGTGATCGAAAAGTAGGAAAACAGGCAGCAGAAAGAAGTAATGGAAGAAGGCAGTGCGTGTATGCCTACGTGAGTGAAATAAGAAAAGTGGTGTTGACAACTATTTAGCAATGAGACAAAGTCTTCTGAGACAGAATTTGAGACATGTGGAATTATCAGTGTCATGTTCTGTGGTAGAGGAAGACAACTTTAGTGGGACATTTGAACATATTGGAATGATTTCGGGTCTGGGGACCTGGAGAGCCAGACTCCTGACTGTGTTTCCAAGAACAAGGCTCAGATCAACCCAAAGGACTGGCCTGATCAGGCAATTGCTGACCTGTCCTTTGTCCCAAAGGCCCCTCCAATGCTCCTGTTTGGGCATTAGAAATTGACTTCAGCTGGGCCGCCAACTCCACAACAAAACCTATCTCCTTACAACACTGTGCATTTATGTTTGTCAGGTATCTTCCTTGAAGAGATTCAGAAAATGTGAGTGCTGACTTCTACACTGGGAGGCCAGATTCATAACAATGGAATTTCCCCAAATACACAGATGGTCTTGTCTAAAATATTACAGTGATGGAAAGCTATGAATAGGGTGAATGTGTGGCACACAATTACTAGAGTTAAAGAATTCAGGAAGTTCTGATTGTTAAAACTGGGAAAAGAAACAACTGGTTAAAGAATTCAGACAACTCTAAAAGTCCAATTTTGATCCAAAACTAGGGCTGTCTCTGGGACTGAACTAAGAAAGTCATGATGTCCATGGTCCAGAGATCCACACACATCCTTCCAGTTATTATATCAAATGGTATCAAGTGCAAATACACGTGAGGCTCTGTTACAGCATTAGAGATTCAGCAATGAATGGATAAAAACTGATGAACATCAAGCTTGCATTTCACTGATAAAACAAACAGGACGTGAAAAGCCAGCTATAGGAGTAAGCAGTTGCATGTGCATGTGTACTAAATCACTTCAGTCGTGTCTGACTCTTTATGACCCTATGGACTGTGGCCTGCCAGAAGGCTCCTCTATCCATGAGATTCTCCAGGCAAGAATACTGGAGTGGGTTGCCATGCCCTCCTCCAGGGGATCTTCCTGACCCAGGGATTGAACCCATGTCTCCCACGTTTCCTGCACTGCAGGCAGATGCTTCACCCACTGAAGCACCTGGGAAGCTCAAGCCATTGCATATCTGTGCTTTATCCAGGCTTACTGAGCTGTAGTCCCTAATTCCTTTCCCAGAATGTTTTGCCAAACAATAGCATGTTCTCTAGAAGGGGTTCAGTAGGTGATCAAACACATTTGGGAAACGACAAGTAAACAACAGTAAATAAGTAATTTCTCAGAGACTTTATTACATTTACTACGTTCTAAGATGTGCATCAAAAATCTCCAAGAAGGGGTAAAGAATGTACGGCATGTGTCCAACTTTTATGACCACAGAACTTTTTCGGTGAAGCATCTTGCTGAACTAGAGTACACTTTAGAAAATGGGTCTTTAGTCTATAACAAAGTTGATTTTATTCTCTTAAGATAACTGCTGGAAAAAGTGGAGAATAAGACCCAAAGAACAGCATGGAAGCACTGGGCTCAGTTCCAAGCATACTCATTGCTCCCCAGATGAAAAGAGTGGAAGGTCAAAGCCATGCAAATGAAAATACCATGTTTTAGGAGATCCTGGGCAGTTTTTACACCACAGAATTTGCTCAAAGAGGGAAATAGAAAAATAATATCATGATTGAGTTAAGAAGGGAATCCAACAATAGAGAAATATACAAAATGAGGATAATGAATTGTCTTATATTCTACAAAGAAGTCCTATTCATAAAAATAAAAAAAAAAAACTTAAGGCTCATATACATTAAAAAAAAAAAACTTTTCTCTCTTATTGGGGGAATAAAGTTTACAATTCACATGCTTTTCAAATTACCAAGAGTGAGCATGGCATGGAAAACAGTAATTTTAATCCCTTTCTTCACCAAACCTTTCATTACAACCTTGGAAAAATATGTCAAAAAGATCTAATTTTAATCTGACCCATCCATTCTTTTTACAGGGTGCTGTAACTGGGTGAAAACGCAAAGTGGAATTCATACACACACATGCACGCAAAAAGATGAAAATGGAAGGAGTATGAAGGAAATGGGTGATCCCTACAAGGTAGGAGAAAAGCATTCAAATAATTGACAGGTCACAGAAACCTTTGAAGGAACTAATGAGACATTTGAGCACAAAAGGTACCAAACATAGGGAAATATTTTGATTCAGGTTATGTGAATCCTACCTCTTTCCATAGTGGCCAAAGTCAGATGAGATGGACAAACACTTTGAATACTGAGCCTTACTCCATCTTTTAAGAGTCCCAGTTTAGATTACCAAAAGAATGGGAGATTTTTTAAATTCCATTTCTTTTCTGTTAGTAAATGATAAAATATCACACTAATTTTGAAGTTCTTCTGAAAGTGGACACAGTGTGAACCACTGGGGACATGAAATTAAGTGGTTTATTCTCTAAAATTCAATAGGTATTTTTACAGGGTCAAATAAAAAATAATCAGCTTTGAAATATTCAAAAAATAATAATTTCTAGTTGAAAAATCTCCCTAGGTCACCCCTCTCTGCATTATCGGCTTTCATTATGTCTGAAAAGCCCTGTGAATATGGAGGCCATACTGACAAAACTAAATTTCAACATTGTGGAGGAGCCACTTCTATGGCCTCAAAAATTATATTGGTTTTTATGAGAGATGTATTAATGAGGTGAGTGGCATAAGCTTGCCTTTAGGAGCTGATAACTCTTTTTATGAGCTGAGATACTGGGCTGGCCAAAAAGTTCATCCAGGTTTTTTGTTTGTTAAGGTGTTATGGAAGAACCTGAATGAACTTATTACATGGGAAACAGATTTGTGACCAGTGAGGCCCCAAGTGGAAACAGACCTAATCCTAGTCAAGACCAGCAGATGTTGGCAATTTGATCTCTGGTTCCTCTGCCTTTTCTAAAACCAACTTGAACATCTGGAAGTTCACAGTTCATGTATTGTTGAAGCCTGGCTTGGAGAATTTTGAGCATTAACTTTACCAGCCTATGAGATGAGTGCAATTGTGTGGTAGTTTGAGCATTCTTTGGCATTGCCTTTCTTTGAGATTGGAATGAAAACTGACCTTTTCCAGTCCTGCGGCCAATGCTGAGTTTCCCAAATTTGCTGCCATATTGAGTGCAGCACTTTCACAGCATCATCTTTCAAGATTTGAAATAGCTCAATTGGAATTCCATCACCCCCACTAGCTTTGTTCATAGTGATGCTTTCTAAGGCCCACTTGACTTCACATTTCAGGATTTCTGGCTCTAGGTGAGTGATCACATCATTGTGATTATCTGGGTCATAAAGATCTATTTTGTACAGCTCTTCTGTGTATTCTTGCTGCCTCTTTTTAATATCTTCTGTTTCTGTTAGGTCCATAGTATTTCTGTCTTTTATTGAGCCCATCTTTGCATGAAATGTTCCCTTGGTATCTCTAATTCTCTTGAAGAGATCTCTAGTCATTGAAAAAGCAAGAGAGTTCCAGAAAAACATATATTTCTGCTTTATTGACTATGCCAAAGCCTTTGACTGTGTGGATCACAATAAACTGTGGAAAATTCTGAAAGAGATGGGAATACCAGACCACCTGACCTGCCTCTTGAGAAACCTATATGCAGGTCAAGAAGCAACAANCTATGGGGTCACACAGAGTCGGACACGACTGAAGTGACTTAGCAGCAGCAGCAGCAGCAGCAGCACCTTCTGAAAAACAGCAAATTAGAAGCTCAGTTTCTAAAGCAGAGACTCCTTGCTGCTTCCTCAAAATACATTTCCTTCTTTTTCCTTTGTATAAGAACAGAACCATGCATCACTGGGTGGGGCAGTTTGCCCAGTTATAAAATTACATTTCTAAGTGTCTCTTGTAGGTAGGACTGATCAAAGAGACATGAGTGAAAGTCACTGAGTGTTGTTTCTTGAAGTGGAGATTGATTCAGGTGGCAGGGAGGTTGAAAAAGCTGTCGCTATTGCAGCCATGCTGTGAGAATGAGGTTACTCTGAAGATGAAAGCCTTTACTAAGGGTAGAGGAGGAGAACAGATACTGGATCTAGTTAGTATGAAGTCACCATACTAATTCTCAACAGCCTACTTGTACACTTGTCTTTCAAGAGGAAAAATACATCCCTGTCTCACTTAAGTCAGTTATTTTGGATCATTCTTACTAGAAGCCAAAATTAATCTTGTGCACTATTCTCTTCCCAATTTTGTTTGACAGATGTAATGACTGGAAGATTAAACTAAATCATTAAAATTTAGCTTAGATCCAAGCTGTAAAGAAAGAATCTTGCAAGTCTTATGCATAATCACTTCAATGAAGAAGAATCTCTGGGGTGTAGGAGAGGCACAGTAAGAAATAATTTAGGAGATCAGGAATCCTTTCATGTGCTTCAGTTATCAAAAGAAAAAGAATGACCCATTATGAAAAGTGAATCATGGACATTGGTTTTCAGAAAGGGAAAATCATACATACAGTGTGATCGAAAAGTAGGAAAACAGGCAGCAGAAAGAAGTAATGGAAGAAGGCAGTGCGTGTATGCCTACGTGAGTGAAATAAGAAAAGTGGTGTTGACAACTATTTAGCAATGAGACAAAGTCTTCTGAGACAGAATTTGAGACATGTGGAATTATCAGTGTCATGTTCTGTGGTAGAGGAAGACAACTTTAGTGGGACATTTGAACATATTGGAATGATTTCGGGTCTGGGGACCTGGAGAGCCAGACTCCTGACTGTGTTTCCAAGAACAAGGCTCAGATCAACCCAAAGGACTGGCCTGATCAGGCAATTGCTGACCTGTCCTTTGTCCCAAAGGCCCCTCCAATGCTCCTGTTTGGGCATTAGAAATTGACTTCAGCTGGGCCGCCAACTCCACAACAAAACCTATCTCCTTACAACACTGTGCATTTATGTTTGTCAGGTATCTTCCTTGAAGAGATTCAGAAAATGTGAGTGCTGACTTCTACACTGGGAGGCCAGATTCATAACAATGGAATTTCCCCAAATACACAGATGGTCTTGTCTAAAATATTACAGTGATGGAAAGCTATGAATAGGGTGAATGTGTGGCACACAATTACTAGAGTTAAAGAATTCAGGAAGTTCTGATTGTTAAAACTGGGAAAAGAAACAACTGGTTAAAGAATTCAGACAACTCTAAAAGTCCAATTTTGATCCAAAACTAGGGCTGTCTCTGGGACTGAACTAAGAAAGTCATGATGTCCATGGTCCAGAGATCCACACACATCCTTCCAGTTATTATATCAAATGGTATCAAGTGCAAATACACGTGAGGCTCTGTTACAGCATTAGAGATTCAGCAATGAATGGATAAAAACTGATGAACATCAAGCTTGCATTTCACTGATAAAACAAACAGGACGTGAAAAGCCAGCTATAGGAGTAAGCAGTTGCATGTGCATGTGTACTAAATCACTTCAGTCGTGTCTGACTCTTTATGACCCTATGGACTGTGGCCTGCCAGAAGGCTCCTCTATCCATGAGATTCTCCAGGCAAGAATACTGGAGTGGGTTGCCATGCCCTCCTCCAGGGGATCTTCCTGACCCAGGGATTGAACCCATGTCTCCCACGTTTCCTGCACTGCAGGCAGATGCTTCACCCACTGAAGCACCTGGGAAGCTCAAGCCATTGCATATCTGTGCTTTATCCAGGCTTACTGNCCAGGCAAGAATACTGGAGTGGGTTGCCATGCCCTCCTCCAGGGGATCTTCCTGACCCAGGGATTGAACCCATGTCTCCCACGTTTCCTGCACTGCAGGCAGATGCTTCACCCACTGAAGCACCTGGGAAGCTCAAGCCATTGCATATCTGTGCTTTATCCAGGCTTACTGAGCTGTAGTCCCTAATTCCTTTCCCAGAATGTTTTGCCAAACAATAGCATGTTCTCTAGAAGGGGTTCAGTAGGTGATCAAACACATTTGGGAAACGACAAGTAAACAACAGTAAATAAGTAATTTCTCAGAGACTTTATTACATTTACTACGTTCTAAGATGTGCATCAAAAATCTCCAAGAAGGGGTAAAGAATGTACGGCATGTGTCCAACTTTTATGACCACAGAACTTTTTCGGTGAAGCATCTTGCTGAACTAGAGTACACTTTAGAAAATGGGTCTTTAGTCTATAACAAAGTTGATTTTATTCTCTTAAGATAACTGCTGGAAAAAGTGGAGAATAAGACCCAAAGAACAGCATGGAAGCACTGGGCTCAGTTCCAAGCATACTCATTGCTCCCCAGATGAAAAGAGTGGAAGGTCAAAGCCATGCAAATGAAAATACCATGTTTTAGGAGATCCTGGGCAGTTTTTACACCACAGAATTTGCTCAAAGAGGGAAATAGAAAAATAATATCATGATTGAGTTAAGAAGGGAATCCAACAATAGAGAAATATACAAAATGAGGATAATGAATTGTCTTATATTCTACAAAGAAGTCCTATTCATAAAAATAAAAAAAAAAAACTTAAGGCTCATATACATTAAAAAAAAAAAACTTTTCTCTCTTATTGGGGGAATAAAGTTTACAATTCACATGCTTTTCAAATTACCAAGAGTGAGCATGGCATGGAAAACAGTAATTTTAATCCCTTTCTTCACCAAACCTTTCATTACAACCTTGGAAAAATATGTCAAAAAGATCTAATTTTAATCTGACCCATCCATTCTTTTTACAGGGTGCTGTAACTGGGTGAAAACGCAAAGTGGAATTCATACACACACATGCACGCAAAAAGATGAAAATGGAAGGAGTATGAAGGAAATGGGTGATCCCTACAAGGTAGGAGAAAAGCATTCAAATAATTGACAGGTCACAGAAACTTTTGAAGGAACTAATGAGACATTTGAGCACAAAAGGTACCAAACATAGGGAAATATTTTGATTCAGGTTATGTGAATCCTACCTCTTTCCATAGTGGCCAAAGTCAGATGAGATGGACAAACACTTTGAATACTGAGCCTTACTCCATCTTTTAAGAGTCCCAGTTTAGATTACCAAAAGAATGGGAGATTTTTTAAATTCCATTTCTTTTCTGTTAGTAAATGATAAAATATCACACTAATTTTGAAGTTCTTCTGAAAGTGGACACAGTGTGAACCACTGGGGACATGAAATTAAGTGGTTTATTCTCTAAAATTCAATAGGTATTTTTACAGGGTCAAATAAAAAATAATCAGCTTTGAAATATTCAAAAAATAATAATTTCTAGTTGAAAAATCTCCCTAGGTCACCCCTCTCTGCATTATCGGCTTTCATTATGTCTGAAAAGCCCTGTGAATATGGAGGCCATACTGACAAAACTAAATTTCAACATTGTGGAGGAGCCACTTCTATGGCCTCAAAAATTATATTGGTTTTTATGAGAGATGTATTAATGAGGTGAGTGGCATAAGCTTGCCTTTAGGAGCTGATAACTCTTTTTATGAGCTGAGATACTGGGCTGGCCAAAAAGTTCATCCAGGTTTTTTGTTTGTTAAGGTGTTATGGAAGAACCTGAATGAACTTATTACATGGGAAACAGATTTGTGACCAGTGAGGCCCCAAGTGGAAACAGACCTAATCCTAGTCAAGACCAGCAGATGTTGGCAATTTGATCTCTGGTTCCTCTGCCTTTTCTAAAACCAACTTGAACATCTGGAAGTTCACAGTTCATGTATTGTTGAAGCCTGGCTTGGAGAATTTTGAGCATTAACTTTACCAGCCTATGAGATGAGTGCAATTGTGTGGTAGTTTGAGCATTCTTTGGCATTGCCTTTCTTTGAGATTGGAATGAAAACTGACCTTTTCCAGTCCTGCGGCCAATGCTGAGTTTCCCAAATTTGCTGCCATATTGAGTGCAGCACTTTCACAGCATCATCTTTCAAGATTTGAAATAGCTCAATTGGAATTCCATCACCCCCACTAGCTTTGTTCATAGTGATGCTTTCTAAGGCCCACTTGACTTCACATTTCAGGATTTCTGGCTCTAGGTGAGTGATCACATCATTGTGATTATCTGGGTCATAAAGATCTATTTTGTACAGCTCTTCTGTGTATTCTTGCTGCCTCTTTTTAATATCTTCTGTTTCTGTTAGGTCCATAGTATTTCTGTCTTTTATTGAGCCCATCTTTGCATGAAATGTTCCCTTGGTATCTCTAATTCTCTTGAAGAGATCTCTAGTCATTGAAAAAGCAAGAGAGTTCCAGAAAAACATATATTTCTGCTTTATTGACTATGCCAAAGCCTTTGACTGTGTGGATCACAATAAACTGTGGAAAATTCTGAAAGAGATGGGAATACCAGACC
>SJYX01007762.1:350681-390242 GCA_006410675.1 Oreotragus oreotragus | reverse complement strand
TTTTGGGGGTCTTTAAATCACTGCAGATGGTGATTGCAGCCATGAAATTAAAAGATGCTTACTCCTTGGAAGGAAAGTTATGACCAACCTAGATAACATATTCAAAAGCAGAGACATTACTTTGCCAACAAAGGTCCATCTAGTCAAGGCTATGGTTTTTCCAGCAGTCATGCATGGATGTGAGAGTTGGACTGTGAAGAAAGCTAAGCACCAAAGAATTGATGTTTTTGAACTTTGGTGTTGGAGAAGACTCTTGAGAGTCCCTTGGGCTGCAGGGAGATCCAACCAGTCCATTCTGAAGATCAGCCCTGGGATTTCTTTGGAAGGAATGATGCTAAAGCTGAAATTCCAATACTTTGGTCACCTCATGCGAAGAGTTGACTCATTGGAAAAGACTCTGATGCTGGGAGGGATTGGGGGCAGGAGGAGAAGAGGACGAGCGAGGATGAGATGGCTGGATGGCATCACGGACTCGATAGACACGAGTCTGAGTGAACTCCGGGAGTTGGTGATGGACAGGGAGGCCGGGCGTGCTGCAATTCTGGCGTCGCAAAGAGTTGGACATGACTGAGCAACCAAACTGAACTGAACTGAACTGAGTCAAGACCAGTGGGAGAAAAGGGCCAGCTTCACAAAAGGAAAGAACCAGCTTTGGTTGACATATGTCTTTGGAATGTGCTTCCAAGTGGCCAAGGGAGCAGTGAGCAGTGGACCAGAAATAAGGCAGCCCTTCCGAGAGTCAAGGATGGAGAGGGCTGGGAAGAGAGAGAAAGAGACTACAGTCAGCCCTCGCTATATGTGTAGTCCCCAATCACAGATTCAAACAACTGGGGATTGAAAACATGCCAAAAAATTTCCAAAAATTTCTAAAAAGCAAAATTTGAATTTGTCCTCCACCAGCAACTATTTACAAAATATTTACATTGTATTTATTAAGTATTATAAGTTAGCTAGAAATTATTGAAAGTATATGGGAGAATGTGCATAAGTTATATGCAAATAACCACATCATTTTACGTAAGAGACTTGAGTATCTGTGGATTTGGGTATGCATGGGGGTCCTGAAACCACCCCCTCACTCTGCTGTGGATACCCAAGGACAACTCTGTTGAGAGACAACCAAAAGGCAAGAGCAGGGAGGCATTTCTGGGCAGACTGAGATTTTCCTCCAAGTAAAATGGAGTGATTGTATCATTCACCCACTCTGCTGTTCTTTATAACATTCTTTTTTTGTTGTTTGTTTGTTTGTTTGTTTTTAATTTTTATTTTTGCTTTATTTTACTTTACAGTACTGTATTGGTTTTGGCATACAGTGACATGAATCCATCATGGGTGTTCATGAACTCCCAAACATGAACCCCCCACCACCACCTCCCACCCCACATCATCCCTCCAGATCATTCCCATACACCAGCCCCAAACATCCTGCATCCTGCATTGAACATAGACTGGCGATTTGTTTCTTATATGATAGTATACATATTTCAATGCTATTCTCCCAAATCATCCCACCCTCTCCCTCTCCCTCAGAGTCCAAAAGTCCGCTCTACACATCTGTGTCTCTTTTGCTGTCTTGCATACAGGATCCTCATTACCATCTTTCTAAACTCCATATATATGTGTTAGTATACTGTATTGGTGTTTTTCTTTCTGGCTTACTTCACTCTGTATAATCGGTTCCAGTTTCATCCATCTTATTAGAACTGATTCAAATGTATTCTTTTTAATGGCTGAGTAATACTCCATTGTGTATATGTACCACAGCTTTCTTATCCATTCATCTGATGATGGACATCTAGGTTGTTTCCTTGTCTTGGCTATTATAAACAGTGCTGCAATGAACATTGGGGTACATGTGTCTCTTTCTATTCTGGTTTCCTCGGTGTGTATGCCCAGCAGTGGGATTGCTGGGTCATAAGGCAGTTCTATTTGCAATTTCTTAAGGAATCTCCACACTGTTCTCCATAGTGGCTGTACTAGTTTGCATTCCCACCAACAGTGTAAAAGGGTTCCCTTTTCTCCACACCCTCTCCAGCATTTATTGCTTGCAGACTTTTGGATCGCAGCCGTTCTGACTGGTGTGAAGTGGTATCTCATTGTGGTCTTGATTTGTATTTCTCTGATAATGTGTGACGTAAAAATAAAATAAAATAAAATAAAGTAAGTTATGTAAATATAAAAAAATATATATATATACAAGCAACTTATGCAGCTCAATTCCAGAAAAATAAACGACCCAATCAAAAAATGGGCCAAAGAACTAAATAGACATTTCTCTTTATAACATTTTAAAGATTCCTCTACTCATCACAAGGGCTTCCTTGGAAACTCAGTGGTAAAGAACTCACCTGCCAGTGCAGAAGACATGGGTTCAATCCCTGGGTCAGGAAGATTCCCTGGAGAAGGAAATGGCAACCCACTCCAGTATTCTTGCCTGTGAAATCCCATGGTTAGAGGAGCCTGGTGGGCTACAGTCCATGGGTCAGAAAAGAGTTGGATATGACTTAGCTACTAAGAAACAACAGCTACTCATCACAAAGCAATCAAAAATCATTTCATTTATATGACTTTTCTCTGCTAGACAATTAATTCCTCCAGATCGGCGGCCAGGTCCTACTCAACTTTATACACCACAGCAACAGGGCAGAGTGAGTATCTAATCACTGATGGCAGGGACTGGGACATTCTGAGGATGGCTCCCCAGTCACCTGGGAGAAGGAGAATGACTGGGTCACAGAAGGAGAGCCTGGCAAAGTCTAGACATCAGCTCAAGGTCTGGGCAGGTGAGTCTAAAATCCAGGAGAGAAGATTGAGGAGAAAAGTCCTGAAAGCTAGCCCAGGGTTCACTTCATTTTCTTTCCCTTTTCTCCCCTAAAATGGACGCTTCTGTCCAATTTTCTTTCTTTAAGAGATAAAAGAAATGGCTTAAAAACACAGCCTCTATTGAACATTAACCAGAGTTCAACCAAATACATTTAATTTAAGTCTCCACCCAAACAGACTAGCAGAAGTATTTGGAAGCACTGAATAGATCACTAATTATTTTCAATTATTGTTAAAATAGGAAAGGAGACGCAATTCATGTGTTATCTGACTGTAAAGTCTTGATGCACATCACAGTGTTAGTTAGGGCTGGTGCATAAGGCCAAGGCCGCTGGAAGAAGGCACCCTGTGGTGCTCGTCCAGTGATGCTGGTATCTTCCTAGCCTTGCATGGCCAAGTCCATGCAGGTAAACTGAGCATCAAGCATTGCTATCTGAATTGCACGGATGCCCAGTTCTCCGGCACATCCCTAATCCTCTGCCCACGTGGGTGCTGCCTTCTCTTTTCACAAGCTTGCATCTTCACAAGGCTGAGCCTGGGCAGTTCTCCTCTTCCAAGACCGAAGGAGAGTTGTGTTCTTCTTAGTGATAGTAAGAGAATGTAAATCAGCTATCTTGATATTCACCAAAGTCATACATTAATTAGTATGCATCTTCAGGAAGATAAGGAGATAGAGATCGAATCAGAGTTCGGTCAGTTCAGTTCAGTCGCTCAGTCGTGTCCAACTCTTTGTGATCCCATGAATCTCAGCATGCCAGGCCTCCCTGTCCATCACCATCTCCCGGAGTTCACTCAGACTCAAGCCCATCGAGTCCATGATGCCATCCAGCCATCTCATCCTCGGTCGTCCCCTTCTCCTCCTGCCCTCAATCCCTCCCAGCATCAGAGTCTTTTCCAATGAGTCAAATCTTCGCACGAGGTGGCCAAAGTACTGGAGTTTCAGCTTCAGCATCATTCCTTCTAAAGAAATCCCAAGGCTGATCTCTTTCAGAATGGACTGGTTGGATCTCCTTGCAGTCCAAGGGACTCTCAAGAGTCTTCTCCAACACCACAGTTCAAAAGCATCAATTCTTCAACACTCTACCTTCTTCACAGTCCAACTTTCACATCCATACGTGAATACAGGAAAAACCATAGCCTTGACTAGACGGACCTTAGTCGGCAAAGTAATGTCTCTGCTTTTGAATATACTATCTTGGTCATAACTTTTCTTCCAAGGAGTAAGTGTCTTTTAATTTCATGGCTGCAATCACCATCTGCAGTGATTTTGGAGCCCAAAAAAATAAAGTCTGACACTGTTTCCACTGTTTCACCATCTATTTCCCATGAAGTGATGGGACCGGATGCCATGATCTTCGTTTTCTGAATGTTGAGCTTTAAGCCAACTTTTTCGCTCTCCTCCTTCACTTTCATCAAGAGGCTTTTTAGCTCCTCCTCACTTTCTGCCATAAGGGTGGTGTCATCAGCATATCTGAGGTTATTGATATTTCTCCCGGCAATCTTGATTCCAGCTTGTGTTTCTTCCAGTCCAGCGTTTCTCATGATGTACTCTGCATATAAGTTAAATAAGCAGGGAGACAATATACAGCCTTGACGTACTCCTTTTCCTATTTGGAACCAGTCTGTTGTTCCATGTCCAGTTCTAACTGTTGCTTCCTGACCTGCATACAGATTTCTCAAGAGGCAGGTTAGGTGGTCTGGTATTCCCATCTCTTTCAGAATTTTCCACAGTTTCTTGTGATCCACACAGTCAAAGGCTTTGGCATAGTCAATAAAGCAGAAATAGATGTTTTTCTGGAACTCTCTTGCTTTTTCCATGATCCAGCGGATGTTGGCAATTTGATCTCTGGTTCCTTTGCCTGTTCTAAAACCAGCATGAACATCAGGGAGTTCACAGTTCACATATTGCTGAATCCTGGCTTGGAGAATTTTGAGCATTACTTTACTAGTGTGTGAGATGAGTGCAATTGTGTGGTAGTTTGAGCATTCTTTGGCATTGCCTTTCTTTGGAATTGGAATGAAAATTGACCTTTTCCAGTCCTGTGGCCACTGCTGAGTTTTCCAAATTTGCTGGCATATTGAGTGCAGCACTGTCACAGCATCATCTTCCAGGATTTGAAACAGCTCAACTGGAATTCCATCACCTCCACTAGCTTTGTTCTTAGTGATGCTTTCTAAGGCCCACTTGACTTCACATTCCAAGATGTCTGGCTCTAGATTAGTGATCACATCCCCCTGATTACAGATGGGGAAAGTAAAAGGAGAGAAAGCAACCAAATTGGGGGACAAGTAGATGGCAATTTTCAAAACCACCACTGAGACACGGTAACAAATGACTTCAAGGATGGAGAAGAGGGCCCAGTTTTAAGAACACACTTGTGAGGACTTGAATTTTGAGACCTTGAAGATGGTGAGAGGAAAGAGTAAATCTAAGATGATTCTAAAGCTTCTGGCTTGAGCAACCAGAATAGAGATGTCTAGCCTTTAAATAAGGTAAAGTCTGTGGAAGGGAGACAAGGGACATGAAAACCAGCTCAGCCGGAGACATGTTCCCTGGAATGTTCATTTTAAGTACTCACAGGCATCTAAGTGATCTTGTCTACTAGGTACTTTGAAGATTAGGTCTGGCCCTCAAGAGGAAAATCTAGAGATGCAGATTGGTATAATCTACCATCACAGATAAGTCTGAAGCACTGAGTTATGAGACCAACAAAACACATTAATCAAAAGGAGTATACAACATAAAAAAGAAGAGAAAAAAGTGGAACCCTAAGGAATATCAGCATTTAAGGAATGTGCAAAGGAAGATAGATACTGGGAAGGAAATAAAAATGGTGAGAATAATAGTGGCGAGACTTGGCATCCTTGTGTTGTTCCTGATCTTGGAGAAAATGCTTTCAGCTTTTCATCATCGGGTATGGTATTAGCTGTGGGTTTGTCATATGTGGCCTTTATTATGTTGAAGTATATTCTCTCTGTCTACACTCACATTCTGGAAACTTTTTATCATAAAATGAATTTTGAATTTTATCAAAAAGCGTTTGCTTTTTCTGCATCTATTGAGATGATCATGTGGTTTTTATTTTTCATTTTGTTGATGTGATGTATCATATTGATTGATTTGTAGATATTGAAAAATCCTTTCATCCTTGGGATAAATCCAACTAGATAATGACATATGATCTTTTTAATATACTGATGGAGTCAGTGTCCTCATATTTTGTTGAGAATTTTTGCATCTATATTCATCTGTGATATTGACCTGTAGCGTTCTTTTTTGTGTGATATCTTTAAATGGTTTTGTTATCAAGGTGATGGTGGCCTCATAGAATGAGTTGAATATGTTCCTTCCTCTGCAATTTTTTGGAATAGTTTCAACAGTGCAGGTGTTAACTCTTCTCTAAAAGTTTGTTAGAATTCACCTGTGAAGCCACCTGATTTGGACTTTTGTTTCTTGGGAGTTTTTTAATTACTGATTCATTTTCAGTACTGGTAATTGGTCTGTTCATATTTTCTATTTCTTTCTGGGGAGAGGGTATGGAGAAAAGGGAACCCTACATTGCTGATTGGAATTTAAACTGGTGCAGCAACTATGGAAAATAATACAGAGGCCCCTTGAAAACTAAAAATAGAGGTAAGCTACCATATGAGCCAGCAACTCCATTCCTGTAAATATATCTGGGAAAGACAGACTCTAATTTGAAAAGATAAATGTGTCCCAGTGTTCAAACAGAATTATTAACAATAGCCAAGACATAGAAGACACCAAAACAACCTGAGTGCCCACTGACAAACAATGGGCTTAAGAAGATGCAATATATATAAATATATATACATATATAATATATATACATATATATAAAATAATATTGCTCAGCCATAAGAAATAGTGTCATTTGCAACAACATGTATGGACCTAGAGATTATCATGCTAAATGAAGTAAGTCAGACAGAGAAAGACAAATATACGATATCACTTATATGTTGAATCTAAAAAATGATACAAATGAACTTACATGCAAAACAGAAATAGACTCAAGCATGGAAAACAAGCATGTAGTTACCAAAGAGGAAAGGAGGAGGAACGAAAGAGGAGTTTGGAATTAACAGATATCTATTCAGTTCAGTTCAGTTCAGTCACTCAGTCGTGTCCAACTCTTTGTGATCCCATGGACTGCAGCCCACCAGGCTTCCCCGTCCATCACCAACTCCCGGAGTTTACCCAAACTCATGTCCATTGAGTTGGTGATGCCATCCAACCATCTCATCCTCTGTCGTCCCCTTCTCTTCCTGCCCTCAATCTTTCCCAGCATCAGGGTCTTTTCAAATGAGTCAGCTCTTCTCATGAGGTGTCCAAAGTATTGGACTTTCAGCTTCAGCATCAGTCCTTCCAATGAACACTCAGGACTAATCTCCTTTAGGATGGACTGGTTGGATCTCCTTGAAGTCCAAGGGACTCACAAGAGTCTTCTCCAACACCACAGTTCAAAAGCATCAATTCTTCGGCACTGAGCTTTCTTTATAGTCCAACTCTCACATCCGTACATGACCACGGGAAAAACCATAGCCTTGACTAGATGGACCTTTGTTGACAAAGTAATGTCTCTGCTTTTTAATATGCTGTCTAGGTTGGTCATAACTTTCCTTCCAAGGAGTAAGTGTCTTTTAATTTCATATTTGCAATCACCATCTGCAGTGATTTTGGAGCCCCCAAAATAAAGTCTGACACTGTTTCCACTGTTTCCCCATCTATTTCCCATGAAGTGTTGGGACCAGATGCCATGATCTTAGTTTTCTGAATGCTGAGCTTTAAGCCAACTTTTTCACTCTCCTCTTTCACTTTCATCAAGAGGCTCTTTAGTTCTTCATCACTTTCTTCCATAAGGGTGGTATCATCTGCATATCTGAGGTTATTGATATTTCTCCCAGCAATCTTGATTCCAGCTTGTGCTTCCTCCAGCCCAGCATTTCTCATGATGTACTCTATATATGTTAAATAAGCAGGGTGACAATACACAGCCTTGACGGACTCCTTTCCTCATTGGAACCAGTCTGTTGTTCCATGTCCAGTTCTAACTGTTGCTTCCTGACCTACATACAGATTTCTCAAGAGGCAGGTCAAGTGGTCTGGTATTCCCATCTCATTCAGAATTTTTCACAGTTTATTGTAATCCACACAGTCAAAGCCTTTGGCATAGTCAAGAAAACAGAAATAGATATTTTTCTGGAATTCTCTTGCTTTTTCAATGAGCCAGCAGATGGCAATTTGATCTCTGGTTCCTCTGCCTTTTCTGAAACCAGTTTGAACATCTGGAAGTTCATGATTCATGTATTGCTGAAGCCTGGCTTGGAGAATTTTGAGTATTACTTTACTAGCGTGTGAGATGAGTGCAATTGTGTGGTAGTCTGAGCATTCTTTGGCATTGCTTTTCTTTGGGATTGAAATGAACACTGACCTTTTCCAGTTCTGTGGCCACTGCTGAGTTTTCCAAATTTGCTGACATATTGAGTGCAGCACTTTCATAGCATCATCTTTCAGGATTTGAAATAGGTCAACTGGAATTCGATACCTCCACTAGCTTTGTTCATAGTGATGCTTCCTAAGGCCCACTTGACTTTGCATTCCAGGAGTCTGGCATATAAAATAGATAACCAAAAAGGACCTACTGTATAGCACAGGGAACTATATTCAGTATCTTATAACAATCTATAATAGAAAAGAATCTTAAAAAGAGTATGGCAAGAGTAACATGGAAACTTACATTACCATACGTAAAATAGATATCCAATGGGAACTTGTTGTATGGCTCAGGAAACTCAAACAGGGACTCTGTATCAACCTAGAGGGGTGGGATGGGGAAGGACATCGGAGAGAGGTCAAAAAGGAGGGAATATATGTATACCTATGTTGCAGTTTGACAGAAAACAACAAAATTCTGTAAAGCATTATCCTTCAATTAAAAATAAATAGGTTCCGGTCAAGATGGCGGAAGAATAGGACGGGGACACCACTTTCTCCCTCACAGATTCATCAAAAGAACATCTCAAGGCTGAGCAAACTCCACAAAACAACTTCTGAATGCGGGCAGAGGACATCAGGCACCCAGAAAAACAGAGCACTGACTTCAAAAGCAGGTAGGGAAAAAAATATAAAAGCCGAAAAAAAATGGAGGGGGGTTCATGTTTGGGAGTTCGTGTAAAAAAATAAATAAATACAAAAAAATAAATAAATAAATAAATAAATAAAAATAAATAAATAAATAAATAAATAAATAAAATTTTTAAAAAGAATATACATGTACGTGATTGAATCACTGCTGTGCACCTGAAACGAACATGACACTGTCAATCAACTATATTTCAATAAAAATTGGAAAAAAAAATAACCAAGGGAAAGCAGTGTCTCAACAGTCAAGAGAAGACCAACTTCAGTAAGGAAGTGGTCAGAAGTATAAAATTTCACCAGTCAAGTAAAACAAGATTAGATTAGGTAGAACAAGGGTTATAAAAAATGGCACTGAATTTGAAAATTAGGTGAGGAAAATTAGAAACCTCAGGTTTCACAGCTTAGTGATCCTCCTCAAAGTAGAGGACAGCAGTGCAGTTTAGATTCTCAAACAACTGAGTTAGTTTCAACATTAGTTTGTTACTGAAGATATTTGATAACTGGAGACTTCAGACCATGCATATGTATATATGTGCAGAGAATGTCACGATGATGAGTGCACATCCAGTGTGATGCCAGGCTGGTCTCTTCCCAGGAGTCTGGTGAGCTCAGAGCAAAGTCAATGACTAAATGCCTTGGTGTTGACTTTTGGTCCTCAGAATCCGAAATTGTAAATAATGAGGAATAATGTCTACCTCTTAAAAAATAAAAATTCTGGGTGCCATACCAGCTGGACAAGAAACTCACTCAGAGTAGAAAAAGTGGAGTGCCACAGCAAGAAAAGTGTATATGTTTAATATGAGAGAGGGTTACATGTATAAAAGTGAGAACTAGAGCTGGAATACATCAAGAACAAGTCGAATAAAAGCACTCAACAAATTAGGAACTAATAAGGAATCGATGTGCATGGCATCGGTAAGAGTGCCCTTAACGTCAAAGAGCAGAAGACTTGGTCTCCAATCTTGGCAGTGACTGAAGGAGGCAATATCCAGAACACCACCAAAATCAGTGAGAACTGAAGTCACAGAAGAGGGCCAATGTTAACCGTGGTACTAAAGAGGAAGTCACATTTTGATACTCTGCAAATGCAGAACACCTCTGATTGTCTCTCATAAACCTATTAGATACCCTATATGGATGGTGAAACAAGAAGCAAGTGATTTCTCTGGCAAGGACTATGGTTCAGATAGGGCTTCTTTGGTGGCTCACACAGATGGTAAAGAATCTCCCTGCAATGCAGGAGACCTGGGTTTGATCCCTGGGTTGGGAAGATGCCTTAAAGAAGAAAATGCCAGCCCACTCCAGCACTTTTGCCTGGAGAATTCTGAGGACAGAGGAGCCTGGTGGGCTACAGTCCATGGGGTTGCATAGAGTCGGCCAGATATACTAGAAATATAGCTGTTTTATTAAGTCTGCTACTGTCCAGGCAAATGTGCGTCACCTGTATAAATATATATTCATCCATTAGGCAAAACTGAGCTCTACATGGAGCCGAACACTGTGGGTCAGTGTGTAGATTCTTCTGTGAAGACACGAAATGCCTGCATTACCTACTTTAGCATCCCAAGGACATCACCCCATACACGATCCCTGAACTCAAGAAACTAAAGATTAGCTCAGAAGGAAAGTGTGTATGAATGCAAAGAGAGAGGCAGAAGGAAGTGCAATTAGGGACTGGAATTTTAGTTTGAGAGATAAAGAATTGGACAATGAAAACAGGGAGACTTTATGTAGTACCTGGCACATTGTAAACACACGGTAAATGACTGCTATTCTTAATATTATGCAGTGTGCTCATTTTGGGCAACTCCTCCAATAATAGACTGTCTTGGGGGAAATCCTAAAGCTTTCAGAGAGCTCTGTAATCAGCCACACATCTGGCTTCAGATACAGTTTCAACCTTTTTAATAGAACATCATGCGGTCTCTTCAGGCCAGCACAGTGTTTTCAAGACAGATGGTTTCGATCAGTTATTTTATTATTCAAAAGTCTGCCACTCAACAGGAACCCATAGAAGTTTAAACTGCAGATGAGTAGCCATTCTCAGCCAGAGTCATCCCCATCTTGAAAAATACCTCTTCTCATGTTTTGGTTACACTTTCCTTTGATGGACAAACAGCTCCAGCTGTTTCAACCCTTGAAGTTGCCTCAAGGCTTCCCCGGGCAGGCTGTCCTTCCCACTCTTCCTACAGAGCACGGCGATCTGCATTCAGCCCCTGAAGGGCAGAGAGGGCCTCTGTTTTCCCTCTGATTTTATACTAATTATTTTCAGTAAATATAAATATTCTGCATATCTATGGATCTTATTCACCCAGCAAAAGGAAATACTCAGTATTTGAGTACTGAGTACAGTTTTTATAAAACAGAAAATCTAACATAGTTGAATATATAAATGTTTTTGGATGAACAGAAGAAAGTTCACTGATAGAGCTGAAACGCTTCCCAAATTCATACTGACAACATTCCATAGTATCACCAAAACACTATTATTAATTTCTTTTTATTTTTTTTTCATATACAATGTTCTGATTTGGTTTAGGTTGGTTTTTAAGGAATAGTTTTAGTTTATGTAACCTTCAGTTATTCAAGATCACAGCCAGTTTGTAATCCAACAACCAGATGGTAATTGACTCCTCGGTGAAGGACAGTCTGTTTGGAATATTGTCATAAGGACAGATCCAGTGTCACAAACACCAAGACAAAATTCCCTCCAAATGAAAGGCCAGTTGCTGCATTTCTCAATCTATCAGATGTGGTAGCTTCCATGTTGTAGTTATATCATTATATCTTCTTTTTCACTCATTTGTTACTTAAGATTGAAAGATTTAAGATTGAAAAATCTACCATCAACTATCCCTGAACCTGAGAGACAGACCTTGGTTCTCATTATTCCAGTGGAACTGTATAAGCTGTCTTAGAAGATGCCCAATAGCATATATTAACCATGTCAGTGACAACATTGAAGAAAAATTCATTTTTCTTGCCAGCAGTAATCCTACTGGGAATAGCTTTCTGGCTTAGGTAAAAATAATAGCTAATTTCATCAATCATCACACCTCCCATTCAGATTTTATACACATACAGTCTCTACAAAGGGAAATAAGTTGAGGGGAAGGAGTTTGGCTATCTTCAAAGTTTGTGTCCTGGGCACCTGGGTTCCTCCCCTCCAATAACATTTGCATCCTCTTAACTTCAGCCAGCTGCTCCCATGGCCACCCCTGGAGAATAACTGCTCAGTCTACAAAATGTATAACCCTATTTTTTTAAGTATAATCACCTCTTTTCTCCCATCATCTTCTTCTAACAAAGCCTGTTCTTCATCTTCATGAGGATCTCTCAGTCAGAAGAAATATTAACCTGCAGTCCTTGATCCCCTAAATGAATTTCAGGGGGTCTTTAAATTCCATGCAGGTTCTTCTGACAAGCTGCAGTTCCCTGCTAGAGAAAATTACACATCCATGCAAATTAGAGCCACCACAATGCACGGGTAACTCACAGTGATGACCAGCAGTCCTCTCATTCCTGCTGGGTCAGTTTGCTATGCCTCACTCCACCTAACAGATGTGCAAGCCTCACCACCTCGCTGCAGCCACCAAATCGCCAGTCTCCTCTTTCTTTCCCATGACCTAGTTGCTGCCACTTCACCCCATCCTTACACTTGTGTATTATGTGCCCAACTTTCCTTCCTCTACTCCTGTTCCGGAGGAAGAAACAGTAAACTTCTCTAAATAAGAAGACATCATGTTCATGATAATAGCTCTGGTTACCCCATAGAGTAGGATGGACCTCCACCCCAGATTTTGTTCAAATGTTGAGACTGAAGCTGACACACATGATCCAAAGTGGCATGAAAAGTCTGACATCTCGCTTTCTGGGCAGAGTAGCGCAGGGCTCTCAGAAGTTCCCAAAATGGCTTGAAAGAGCAGGGAGAGGAGGCTGGCATCACTGTCACGTGATTAGAGGTTAGGCTGGATGTGAGGGCTCCCCTGCATGGGCTTGGACCTCCCACAGCACCAAGGAGGGAGCTCCCCACGTTTCTTGCCCAGATGTGGGGCAGAATGAGAATGGGAAGTAGTGGAGCTGAAAAGCTGTCAGTGAACAACAAAAGGGAAGTCAAATTTTCCCTTACGCTCTCCAAGAAGAACTGGATTTGAATCCTAGGTCTATTACTTACCAGTTGGATGACCCTAAAAAAGTGATTTAACCACTCTAAACAAATCTCCACACCAATTATAGGAGGCTAATAACAGAAAGAAAGAAAAAGGAGAGAGAGAGAGGAAGGAAGGAACTTCCCACTGTGTTGTAAGAATTAAGTGAGATAAGTATACTTGTGTTTGCATATCCACTCGGTCATGTCTGACTCTTTGTGATCCCCGTGGACTGTAGCCTACCAGGCTTCTCTGTCCATGGAATTCTCCAGGCAAGAAAACTGGAGTGGGTTATCATGCCCTCCTCTGAGGGATCTTCCCCATGCCTCCTGCATCTCTTGCTTTGCAGGCTGATTCTTTACCCACTGAGCCACCTGAAAAGCCCCTTTAGAAGCTTATCCTCTCCAAAGCTAGCCTTTTGCCACATGCCTGGATTGCTCACGCCTCCTCTAAGGTTACACTCTGTCAATTATCATCTCTTTCTCCTGGATCTTCTATTTCTTCCTCTCCACTGAACCCTTGCAGAGCGCCCACATGCCCACAGGCACTTCTTTCAATAAGTTTCAAGAACAGACTCCTAACTACCCCTCATGTACCCATGCCACCAATTACATTCTTTTTGGTGCTCCAGAAATGTTAGTGTTGCCCTTAGCATCTCCTTTCTGTACTCCAAACATGTAATCAGCCACCTAATTTTGTGGATTCCATCTCAGAAATTTCTCCCAACTCATTTATCTCTAACTCTATTACCAGTGCTTTGTCTAATATCTCTATTTTTCATGGACTGATTGGTCTCTGACATAAGAGTTCCAAGATCCCAATTTAACTTCCATAACTACCCTGTTAAAAATATCTATTGTTTTTTTTTTTCAGTTATATGAAAAACTGCTTACTTTATAGTAATGAGTAGGGGAAAACTCTTATAAATAGGAGAAGACTGGAAAGAAGTAAAATAAAATGTTATCAGTGATTCTCTTTGGTGGTAAGGTGATATTTTTTTCTTTGTATTTTTGTATATTTTCCAAATCTCTTATAATGTGCATATATTACTTTCATCAATGTTATTTAAAATAACAAATTTCACTGACATTCTTGTGATTATTTTTAAAAATCCAAATGCCCAAGCCATACATGCAAGGCTTTTCACAGCCTGCCCCTGTGGTAGCCCCAGAGATTCTTGCCTTCTGATATTTACCTCCTTGTATTGTCCCCTCCCGGGGAAGGCAATGGCACCCCAACCCAGTACTCTTGCCTGGAAAATCCAATGGACAGAGTAGCCTGGTGGGCTGCAGTCCATGGGGTCGCTAACAGTCGGACAGACTGAGCGACTTCACTTTCACTTTTCTCTTTCATGCATTAGAGAAGGAAATGGCAACCCACTCCAGTATTCTTGCCTGGAGAATCCCAGGGAATGGGGGAGCCTGGTGGGCTGCCGTCTATGGGGTCACACAGAGTCGGACACGACTGAAGTGACTTAGCAGCAGCAGCAGCAGCATTGTCCCCTCCGTACTGTGTATAGTTGACCTGTGAACCATTAAGATGTTGTAGAAATGATGACATGTGACTTTGAAGGCCAGGTCATAGAAGACGCTCTGACTTCTACATTATACTCTATGCAGTCACTTGCTCTGGGGGAAGCCAGCTGGCATGCCATGAGGACACCCTCTGGAATGGTCCATGAGATGAGAAACTGAAGCCTTCTACCAAAATCCAACACTATCTTCCCAGGTTTGAGTGAGCCACCTTACAAGCATTCTTTAGCCTTATTCATGCTTTCAGGTGAGTATAGCTCAAGCTGACCTCTTGACTGCAACTTTGTGAGAGACCCCAACATAGGACCACAAAGCTAAGCTGCTCCTCCATTCTTGACCCACAGAAACTGTGGAATAAATCACTGCTTTTAAGCCACTAAGTTTTTATGTAGTTTTTAACACACCAATAGATAACTAATATGATCCCCAAAACGTCTTCCTGTTTTCACTGAAGTATAGTTAATTTACAATGTTGTATTAGTTTCAGGTATACAGCAAAGTGATTCAGATATACAAAAATATCAATTTTTCTCACAGTCTTTTCCCTTATAGGTTAGCAGAAAATATTGAATATAGTTTCCTGTGCTATACAGTACAAACATGTTGGTTATCTATTTTATATATAATAGATTTCTAACTTTATCTTTCCAAACTCCCCCTTGTGCTTTATACTCCTACATATTGAACTTGTAAGAAATTCCTAGATACTTTCAGGAACTCATTTCTTTATGTCTGTTAATTCTTCTATGTAACCCTCCCTCTTTATAGTGCTTCAAAATGTAGCTCAAAACTCACCTCCCAGTGAAGAAGAAATAGTTTCTCCTTCCTATTTTCATGACCCTGGCCCTCTTTTCCTAGGACTATGATAGCATTTTTTTTTCCATTTTTAAAATTTTTATTTAATTTTTAATTGAAGGTTATTTTACAGAATTTTGTTGTTTTCTGTCAAACCTCAACATGAATCAAGCATAGGTATACATATGTCCCCTTCCTCTTAAACTTCCCTCCCATCTCCCTCCCCATCCCACCCCTCTAGGTTGATACAGAGCCCTGTTTGAATTTCCTGAGACGTACAGCAAATTCCCACTGACTATCTATTTTACAAGTGGTAGTATAAGTTTCCATGTTACTCTCTCCATACATCTCACCCTCTCCTCCACTCTCCCCATGTCCATAAGTCTGTTCTCTATGTCTGTTTCTCCACTGCTGCCCTGCAAATACATTTTTTAGTACCATCTTTCTAGATTCTATATATATGCATTCATATATGAAATTTATATTTCTCTTTCTGACTTACTTCACTCTGTATAATAGGCTCTAGGTTCATCTCCCTCATTCGAACTGAACTCAATTGTGTTCCATTTTATGGCTGAGTAATATTCCATTGTGTATATGTACCCACTTCTTTATCCATTCATATGTATATGGACATCTAGATTACTTCCATGTTCTAACTATTGTAAAGAGTGCGAGAGTGAACATTAGGGTACATGTGTCTTTTTCAAGTTTGGTTTCCTCAGGTTATATGCCTGGGAGTGGGATTGCTGGGTCATATGGTGGTTTTATTCCTAGTTTTTTAAGGAATTTCCATGACATTTTCCAAAGTGGCTGTACCAATTCACATTCCCACCAACAGTGCAAGAGGGTTCCCTTTTCTCCACACCCTCTCCAGCATTTGTGGTTTGTAGACTTTTGATGATGACCATTCTGACTGGTGTGAGGTGATATCTCATTGTAGTTTTATTTGCATTTCGCTAATAATGAGCAATGTTGAGCATCTTTTCATGTGTTTGTTAGCCATCTGTATGTCTTTTTTTTTTAATTCCTTCTACCTTTTAATTAATTTTTTACTTTACAATATTGCATTGGTTTTGCCATACATTGACATGAATCTGCCACAGATATACATGTGTTCCCCATCCTAAACCCCCCTCCCACCTCTCTCCCCATCCCATCCCTCTGGGTCATCCCGGTGCACCAGCCCCAAGCACCCTGTATCATGCATTGAACCTGGACTGGTGATTCATTTCACATATGATAATTTACATGTTTCAGTGCCATTCTCCCAAATCATCCCACCCTCACCCTCTCCCACAGAGTCCNCAGGTGCTAAAAATATCTCCTGAGGAGGGGACCCTGGAAAGCTCCACTACTTACAGGGAAAGCGATCTCATCAGTCAGTGCCCCGATGCTGGTTTCTGTCACCACCCCGCAGCCAAAGGGACCAGGGCTCCTGAGTCCAGAACCTGGCAGGAAGAGCCCAGCCCACACCGGCTCCCCTCCTGGGGCTCCACCTGCAGGGAATCCTCTCGCAGGTAAACTGCCAACCCTGGACCGGCCTCACTGACAGGGACGCCCACCCGGCTGCACGCGGGCACCTGCTTTAAAGCTCCGCTGCTGTCTTGCTGTCCCTGGCTTTGAACAAGGGCCTGTGTCTTCACGTTGCCGCGGACTCTTCAGCTGCCCTGTCCGCGGCTGAACCCTGGCCCCAGGCCCTGCCCTCCAGGGAGACGCCCATGGGGACCCGCCGCCGGCCCTCAAAGAGCAGCGGTAAAGGAGGAACAGCAAACAGACGACTTTAATATAGACTAGGGCTCACCGCGCAGGTGTGGGCGGTGGGGCGGGCGCCAGGGTGCGCGCCGGCCGGCGGGCGGGACAGCGCGGGCAGCGGCCCACCCGGCCCTGGCGCCCTCGGAGCGCCCGCTNTATATGATATTATACATGTTTCAATGCCATTCTCCCAAATCATCCCACCCTCTCCCTCTCCCACAGAGTCCAAAAGACTGTTCTATACATCTGTGTCTCTTTTGCTGTCTTGCATATAGGGTTGTCGTTACCATCTTTCTAAATCCATATATATGAGTTAATATACTGTATTGGTGCTTTTCTTTCTGACTTACTTCCCTCTGTATAATAGGCTCCAGTTTCATCCACCTCATTAGAACTGATTCAAATGTGTTCCTTTTAATAGCTGAGTAATACTCCATTGTGTATATGTACCACTGCTTTCTTATCCATTCGTCTGCCAATGGACATCTAAGTTGCTTCCATGTCCTGGTATTGTAAACAGTGCTTCAGTGAACATTGGGGTACACATATCTCTTTCAGTTCTGGTTTCCTTGGTGTGTATGCCCAGCAGTGGGATTGTTGGCAGTTCTATTTCTGGTTTTTTAAGGACTCTCTACATTGTTCTCCATAGTGGCTATACTAGTTTGCATTCCCATCAACAGTGTAAGAGGGTTCTCTCTTCTCCACACCCTCTCCAGCATTTATTGTTTGTAGACTTTTTGATAGCAGCCATTCTGACCAGGGTGAGATGGTACCTCATTGTGGTTTTGATTAGCATTTCTCTGATAATGAGTGATGCTGAGCATCTTTTCATGTGTTTGTTAGCCATCTGTATGTCTTTGGAGAAATGTCTGTTTAGTTCTTTGGCCCATTTTTTGATTGGGTCGTTTATTCTTCTGATATTGAGCTGCATAAGCTGCTTGTGTATTTTTGAGATTAATTCTTTGTCAGTTGCTTCATTTGCTATTATTTTCTCCCATTCTGAAGGCTGTCTTTACACCTTCCTTATAGTTTCCTTCATTGTGCAAAAGTTTTAATTAAGTCCCATTTGTTTATTTTTGCTTTTATTTCCATTACTCTGGGAGGTGGGTCATAGAGGATCCTGCCGTGATTTATGTCAGAGAGTGTTTTTCCTATGTTTTCCTCTAGGAGCTTTATAGTTTCTGGTCTTACATTTAGATCTTCAATCCATTTTCAGTTTATTTTTGTGTATGGTGTTGGAAAGTGTTCTAGCTTCATTCTTTTACAGATAGTTGACCATTTTTCCCAGTACCACTTGTTAAAAGAGATTGTTTTTTCTCCATTGTATATTTTTGCCTTCTTTGTCAAAAATAAGGTGTCCATAGGTGCGTGGATTTATCTCTGGGCTTTCTATTTTGTTCCATTGATCTATATTTCTGTCTCTGTGCCAGTACCATACTGTCTTGATGACTGCAGCTTTGTAGTAGAGCCTGAAGTCAGGCAGGTTGATTCCTCCAGTTCCACTCTTCTTTCTCAAGACTGCTCGGCTATTCGAGGTTTCTTGTATTTCCATACAAATTGTGAAATTATTTGTTCTAGTTCTGTGAAAAATACTGTTGGTAGCTTGATAGGGATTGCATTGGATCTATAGGTTGCTTTAAGTAGTATTCTCATTTTCACTATATTGATTCTTCTGATCCATGAACATGGCATATTTCTCCATCTATTTGTATCATCTTTTATTTCTTTCATCAGTGTTTTATAATTATATATATATATATATAAGTCTTTTGTTTCCTTAGGTAGGTTTTAAGTATTTTATCCTTTTCATTGCAATGGTGAATGGGATTGCTTCCTTAATTCCTGTTTCTGTTTTCTCACTGTTAGTGTATAGAAATGCAAGGAATTTCTGGGTATTAATTTTATATCCTGCAACTTTAATATATTCACTGATTACCTCTAGGAATTTTCTGGTGGTGTCTTTAGGGTTTTCTATGTAGAGGATCATGTCATCCTTTTTTAACAAGGTACATTTTTAATACTGTATGTCCTGTGGCATGTTTTTGACTAATGGCTAACAACTCCACAGTAAAATCAACAAATGTTTACATTTTATTTTCATGTCATTTCTTCTTCCTCCTCCTTTTTCTCTTTTTTTTTTCATAAACTCACAGAATTTGGGGGCCTTTCTCCCACCCGACGCCATTTCTTTACAACTCCCCTCCTCTCTTTACTGCACACTGCCAAGCCCTGTCCCATGTATTCTACTGTGATTAACTCAGTTAAGCCTCACAGTGATCCTCTGACGTGTGCTCTGTCATTATCCACATTTTTAAAATAAGAGGATTCAGAGGAGCAGAAGCAAAATGACTTACTCAGTGACTTCCTCAATGACTACTCAAGTTGTGCTCACACAACTAACAAGTGAGCAAACCAGAACTTGAACCCAGGCATTTCCCTATAGGATTTGTACACTTAATGACTACCCTTCATCATTAATAATGGTTATTAATAATTTACTCTGTGCCAGACGTTGTGCAAGTCAGAATCTCATAACAACCTTGGGAAAGAAGTATTACTATTAGCTCCATTTTATAGTTGAGAAACTGAATGTATTACCATCACTTTATTTCTTACTTAATCAGTGACTTTATTGGCTATGTGACAGTGAGAGGTTTTTTTGGTTTGGTTTTTTTTTTTTGGTTTTGAGTTAAAAAAAAACTTATTTTAAAATACTTGTTTTTACATACAGTAAAATTCACTTTCTTGATGTATAGTTCTATTGACAAATGTGAGAGGCATGCATTCACCACCACAATCAAGACACAGAATAGTTCATCTACATGCACCCCTTCAAATTCGCTCGTGTTGCTTCTCCACTGTAATCAGGCATTCTCCAGCCTCGTCCCCTGGCAAACACTGACCTGCTTTCTGGCCCTGCACTTTTGTTTTAAAACCGTCCAGTTAAAACTATCCCTTAATACTTAAAATAAATTTTTTGGTCATGGTATATTTTCTCCAATGTATTATTAGAATCTTTCTGCTGGTATTTTGCTTGGGATTTTTGCATCAACAGTTAAAAGTGAGGTTAGTCTGTGGTTTTCTTTCTTGTGATATCTTGGCCAGGTTTTTGGATCGGTGTTATGCTGGCCTAATAAAAATAATCAGGATGCTTCTTTCTTTCTCTGTGGTACAGGCTTGTTAAATAATGTCAGATTCATCTTTTCTGTAAAGATTCATCAGGTAGCTTTATAACAAGTGAAAGATTTTCTGACGCAAGGCAGATGCAGGTTGTCTCTATCTACACAGGTCTTCCTTAATTTTCACCCTTCCCTTTATGTTCTTCTCATTCATCTCCCCTGACCTTTTAGTATTCTCTGACCCCAGGTGGCACCATGGTAAAGAATCCACCTGCCAATGCAGGAGACACAGAGCTGTAAAGTCAATCCTTGGGTTGGGAAGATCCCCCAGAAGAGGGCATGGCAACCCACTCCAGTATTCTTGCCTGGAGAATCCCATGGATAAGGAAGCCTGGCGGGCTACAGTCTACAGGGTCCAAAGAGTCGGATACGACTGAGCATGCACGATTTTACCTGAAAGATTCCAGTCATCACATATTTTACTTTTTTACTCAACTATTATCAAGTTCATTTGAAAATGACAAAAGTCTTCACCAAACTAGTTATTACTATTTCAAAACAACACTTTGTAGCAGGAGAAGTGGGCCTGGTATTCAAAAGCCTACAGAATATTTCCCAGAAACCCACATCCAGCCTAATTTCCCTCTCTGGTTAGAGGTTGTTTAATATTATGATGAGAAGAATTAGGGGAGCAAATATAAGATTATAAATACTTCATGTAACATCAATTATGTTTATAGAAGCAAATGAATAGTGAACAAAAATAATTCTGTGAGCTGAAGGTGCTGACATGGTAGCTGAGGGGAATTTCATGGCATGAAATATCCATTTAACTGCACTTCTATAGATCTGGCTTCAGAGTAAAATCACTTAATTGCTTCTATTTTTTAATTAATAGACTCTTTTTTAAAACTCTTTATCAAACTTTTTAGTTTGTTTTACAGAATAGCCAATTAACAATGTTATGACAGTGTCAGGTAGACAGGAGAGATTCAGCTCCCAAGTTCAGTTCAGTTCAGTTCAGTTCAGTCACTCAGTCTTGTCCGACTCTTTGAGACCCCATGAATCGTAGCACACCAGGCCTCCCTGTCCATCACCAACTCCCAGAGTTCACTTAAATCCACGTCCATCGAGTCGGTGATGCCATCAGGCCATCTCATCCTCTGTCGTCCCCTTTTCCTCCTGCCCCTAATCCCTCCCAGCATCAGAGTCTTTTCCAGTTAATCAACTCTTCTCATGAGGTGGCCAAAGTACTGGAGTTTCAGCTTTAGCATCATTCCTTCCAAAGAACGCCCAGGGCTGATCTCCTTTAGAATGGACTGGTTGGATCTCCTTGCAGTCCAAGGGACTCTCAAGAGTCTTCTCCAACACCACAGTTCAAAAGCATCAATTCTTTGGTGCTCCTATCCAAGCTGCCACACAACATTGAGCCAAGTACCACGTGCTAAGAGTAGGTCCTTGTTGGTTATCCATTTTAAATACAGCAGTGTGCACATGACCATCCCCAACTACCTAATTGTCCCTTCCCCTCATCATTCCCAGTAAACCACTTTTAAAAACTCATTTCTATTTTCAGATAACATTAGGTTATATTTTATTTTTGACAATTCTGTAAACTATACTTCTGATGACTCAGTCTAATTTTGTTTATGTTTCCTTTTTCCTTGAGGAGGCCCCTTTTAACTTTTTTTTTTTTAAAGATTCTTCTCTAGGGTAATAATTATGAAATTATAGCATTTAAAGGTTACTTTACAATAGTTTTTTAATACAAATCTATTTTATTTGCTTATATGGGATCCACATCCTTATAAGGGATCTCTAATTTTTTTTTTAATCTTCCTTCTCATTTGCAGTCAAATCTCTTATATTTAAAGTATTTTATAAAAACTAAAAGCTCACTTAATCAGAGAAATCTGTTTGAAAGATCATATCCAGAGTCGTAAGTCACTTTGAAAACTGGTCCCCCAGAGGACTTGCTGCAGTCTGGAACACTGGGTTTGCTGTGTTGAAGGTGGCTGGAACCACAGGGACCAGTTCAAAATGCTGACCAAGTTCTGTCATTTTTGTTGACTCCTGCTCCCTCTGCTGGCTCCACAGCTCAGTGACCATCCCCAAGGCCACACACACATCAGCCCCAGAATGAACCTCAGGAAACAGCAAAGGCTAATACAAATAGATCGTGACATCCTACCGGGTGGTGAAACTCGCTCATCATCTGTGACAGGGCTGGGGCCATGACCACACGCAGTCTTCTCACTACCCCACAGGGCCGTCACAGTTATGAAACACTCAGAGCTGCTCCAGGGCTCCCTGATGGCTAAAGAACTCTCAGTGGTAAAGAACTCACCTGCCAATGCGGGAAATGCAGGTTCAGTCCATGGGTTGGGAAGATACCCTGGAAAGGGAAATAGCACCCCACTCAGTACTCTTGCCTGGAAAATCCAATGGACGGAGTAGCCTGGTGGGCTGCAGTCCATGGGGTCGCTAACAGTCGGACAGACTGAGTGACTTCACTTTCACTTTTCTCTTTCATGCATTGGAGAAGGAAATGGCAACCCACTCCAGTATTCTTGCCTGGAGAATCCCAGGGATGGGGGAGCCTGGTGGGCTGCCGTCTATGGGGTCACACAGAGTCGGACACGACTGAAGTGACTTAGCAGCAGCAGCAGCAGTACTCTTGCCTGGAAAATCCCAGGGATGGGGGAGCCTGGTGGGCTGCAGTCCATGGGGTCGCTAAGAGTCGGATACGACTTAGTGACTCAACAACAGAGCTGTTCAAATATGTCAGCACATAGAGATATTCTCAACCTAGGAGTTGCCCTATGCGAAAAAACAAAAAACATTTTTCAAAGTGCACATATTATTGGTTTATGATGCAAGCATAATGGTTGACATTTTGACAAAATGAAATAAAATGTTTCTTTTAAAAAGGTTCTACTATTGATACCCACAGCAAAATGATGATGCTCAAATGAGGATTGAGCAAAACAAGCAAGACATAAAATGGTTCACTCATAAGATTCCATTTGCATGATAGATTCAGAACAGCCACATCTGTGATCATAGAAATCAAACCAGTGGTTACCTGGGGCAAGAGAAACTTCAGATGGGCACGAGCAAACCTTTTGAGGTGATGGAAAGGTTCTGTATCTTGATTGTGTATCTTTGACACAGTTTGTCAAAGCTCACTGACCTATGCATTTTTAAATTAGTGTGTTTTTTATATGAATTGTACATCAATAAAGTTGATGTTGAAAGAAACTAATCTGTACAAATTATATCCTAAAAACTTTAATCTGTTTTTTTAATCTGAATATACCTGGACCCATTTTTTTCATGTAATTTTTTTGAGCTTTACTTGGTTTACCATGTCATATTAGTTTCAGGTATACTAAAACAGTGATTCAAAATTTGTATAGATTTTTACTCCATTTGTAGTTATAAAAGACTGGCTATATTCCTTGTGCTGTATAATATATCCTTGTAGTTTATTTTACACATAGTTGTTTGTATCCCATAATCCTCTACCACTATTTTGCCCCTCCCTCCATCTCTGTATATATGAGTCTGTTTCTTTCTGTTATATTCACTAGTTTTATTTCTTTAGATTTCGTGTATGAGTGATAACATAAGAATTTGTCTTTTTGTCTGACTTATTTCACTTAGCATAATACACTCCAGGTTCATCCATGTTGTTGCAAATGGCAACGTTTCATTCTTTTATGGCTGAGTAATATTCCATCATATATGCTTTGTTGTTCAGCCACCAAGTTGTGTAAAACTTTTCACGACTGAAGAATGCCAGGCTTCCCTGTCCCTCGCCATCTCCCGGAGTTTGCCCAAGTTCATGTCTATTGAATTGGTGATGCCATATATACAATAGAAGGTGTCCACTGTATATATGTACCACATTTTCTTTATCCACTCATCTCTTGTTGGATACTTTGCTTCCATATCTGGGCTATTGTAAATGATGCTATGAACACTGGGGTGCATGTATCTTTTCAAATTAGTGGCTTCACCCTCTGGATATATTCTCAGGAGTGGAACTGTTGGATAATATGGTAGTTCTCTTTTTAGTTTTTTAAGGAACCTCTGTATTGTTTTCCACAGTGACTGTACCAATTTACATTCTCACAACAGGGTACAAGTGTTCCCTTTTCTCCATACCCTCACCAGTATTTGCTATTTGTAGTCTTGTTGAGGATAGCCCTTCTGACAAGTCTGAGGTGATATTTCCTTGTGGTTCAATTCACATTTCTCTGATGATTAACCATGTTAGGAACTTTTCATGTGCCTGTTGCCCATCTGTTTAACTTCTTTAGAAAAATATCTATTCAAGTCTTCTGCCCATTTTAAAATCAGGTCATTTGTTTAATATTAAGTTGAATGAACTGTTTGTATATTTTGGATATTAACCTCTTACCAGTCATATAACTTGCAAATATTTTCTCCCATTCAGTAGGTTGTCTTTTCATTTAGTTAATGGTTTGTGTAAAAGTTTTTTTTGTGCAAAAGTTTATGTTTAATTGGATTCCATTTATTTTTGCTGTTATATCCTTTGCCTTAGGAGACAACCTGCCGCCCCCACCCTCACACCTCCAAGAGATTATGTTACAATTTATGCCAAAGACAGCTCTCTTTACAGGTCTTTACTCCACCTGAATTTATTTTTGTACATGCTGTGAGGAAATGTTCTAATTTCATTCTTTTCCATGTAGCTGTCCAGTATTCTTAGCACCACTTGTTGAAGAGACTGTCTTTTCTCCATTGTATGTCCTTGCCTCCTCTGTCTTAGATTAATTGACCATGTCCTGAGGCCTGGCTAGATGGCCCAGATGACCCGGAGCTGGTGTCAAACTGCTGGTGGGTGGGGCTGGTTCCTGGCACAGCTGCCTGTGGAGTCCAGGATGTCCCAAAGCTTGTGCTGGCTTACTAGTGGACAAGGTCAGGGCCCAGTCAGTCCCAGGGCTGGTACTTTTCTGCTGACAGGTGAGCTACATTACAGTAGGCTATGGGGCTGCCATGTTCCAAACTGGTGTCCACCTACTGATGGGTGAGGCTGTTCTTGAGGCTACAACAGCTCTCTGGTGGGGATATTCCAGGGGATTCTGGGACTGACACCTGCCCACTATTGAGTGGAGAGCAGTCTGAGAGTCACTGGCTGCAAGGACCTGGTCCCAGGTCCAGTGCCTGCACTCTGGTGTTGGGGCCAGTTCCTGGGCACTTTGGTACACAGGGCCATGTGCAGGGCTGGCTCTGGGCTCAGGGGCTGTTAGGGCAGACTGTCTTCTCTACAGTGAGGCTATATCCTCACCCATTTAGTAGCTTGGCCTCAGGCATCCCAGGACTGGTGCCTACAGGCTGGGATGAAGCTGGGTCCTGAGGCTAATAAGCTCGAAGGAGGATTCCAAAATGGCACTTGCCAGCACCAGGTTCCACACAGCAGAATGAGCTCCGCAGAAGGGCTGCTGCCAACATCTGTGTCCCCGAGGGTAAGCTCCAATCGCTTCCTGCATCTCCAGGAGACTCTCCAAATCAGCTTAGGTCTGACATAGGCTTCTTTCAAATTACTGCTTCTGCCCCAGGTCTTGTAGCATGTGAGATTTTGTGTGAGCCATTTAAGAGTGAAGTCTCTATTTCCCACAGTCCTCTGGGTTCTGAAAGTAATCCCTGCTGGCCATCAAAGCCAAATGTCCTGGGGGGCACATCCTCCTGGCATAGGAGGAGCCCAACATGGGGGCTCAGATCCCTCACTCCTTGAACAGAACTCTGCAGTTGTAATAATTCTCCCATCTGTGGGTCTTGACAATACTACAACTCTGCCCCTCTGACCCAACTCATTGTGGTTCCTTCTTTATATCTTTAGTTGTAGAAGATCTTTTCTGATGGTTTCCAGTCTTTTTCATTAATAGGTATTTTGTAAATAGTTGTGGTTTTGCTGTGCCCATGACAGAGGTGAACTCAGAGTCTTTCTATTCCACTATCTTGGGACTGAGTGCCGAAGAATTGATGCCTTTGAACTGTGGTGTTGGAGAAGACTCTTGATAGTCCCTTGGACTGCAAGGAGATCCAACCAGTCCATTCTGAAGGAGATCAACCCTGGGATTTCTTTGGAAGGAATGATGCTAAAGCTGAAACTCCAGTACTTTGGCCACCTCATGCAAAGGGTTGACTCATTGGAAAAGACTCTGATGCAGGGAGGGATTGGGGGCAGGAGGAGAAGGGGACGACCGAGGATGAGATGGCTGGATGGCATCATGGACTCGATGGACGTGAGTCTGAGTGAACTCCAGGAGATGGTGATGGACAGGGAGGCCTGGCGTGCTGCGATTCATGGGGTCGCAAAGAGTCAGACACGACTGAGCGATGGAACTGAACTGAACTGATCTTGGGAACTCCCTCGGCCCCATATTTAAAATAAAAAATATACATACATGAATCAACAGATAATCTTCTTGCTTCATGATTTAGCCACAGCTTTGATTTACTTAAAAGAACAAAAAACTAGATCCAAAAGGCAGGGTCAGGGAGAGGAATCACTGTTTACAAATATTCTCTCAGAAGAGAATTACGTGCTAAACACAATATGCTGACAGGAGAAATAACATTAGGGCACAGGCGTAATGTAATGCTGGATGGGAAAATCTTCCTCATCCCAATCTTGCATGTCTGGGAAGTGCTTGTTCCTGTGTGAGCTGAGGGCCTGGCTGCACGGGGCAGAGGCGAGAGCAGAGGTAAACAGATGGCGCTCATCAGTGTCCAGCCCCTCGAGGAGGCACAGGGTCTGGGGTGGGTACTCAGCTGGAAGACAGTACTGATCCAGGGCTGCGTCTTCACCCTTACATGACCTGGATGAGCCCTGCTCTCTGCAATACACTGCAGAATGACCCTGATCTTATCTGCCACTCTTCATAAGCACTCCACCTGACTACTACTTTATGATACCAGGTCTTATTTGTGTACTTAGGAATTACATGGAAAACGAAATGTTCTAGAATCCAAATTAGTTTGCTTTTAAAAATTAGACTAAATAAGGGTTTTCTGCTGTACTGTCTCCCTAGAGAGGGCTACATTATGGTTCACACACGTATTTAACCCTGTATAATGAGCAGTCTGAAGAAGCCGACAGAGACTGAGACTGTACAGGGGTGAAATAAATGTGTGGAACATAGTGTATCCCTCATATCAATCCTACTCTGTTGTTGTTCAGTCAGTAAGCTGTGTCCACTCTTTGTGACCCCATGGGCTGCAGTACTAGGCTCCTCTGCCCTCCACTATCTCCCAGAGTTTGCGCAAACTCACGTCCATTGAGCTGGTGATGATATTCAATCATCTTTTCCTCTGTCACCCCCTTTTCCTTCCCTCAGCAGTGTTTCCCACCATCATGGTCTTTTCCAACGAGACAGTTCTTTGCATCAGGTGGCCAAAGTAGTGGAGTTTCAGCTTCAAGCATCAGTCCTTCCAATGAATATTCAGAACTGATTTCCTTTAGGATGGACTGGTTTGATCTCCTTGCTGTCCGGAGGACTCTCAAGAGTCTTTTCCAGCGCCCCAGTTCAAAAGCATCAATTCTTTGGCACTCAGCCTTCATTACGGTCCAACTATCACATCTGTACATGACTACTGGCAAAATCATAGCTTAGATTAATTGGACCTTTGTTGTTTAAGTGATGTCTCTGTTTTTTAAAACACTATCTAGGCCTGTCATGGCTTTTCTTTGCTTTAAAAGAGTAAATGTCTTTTAATTTCATGGTTGAGGTCACCATCCACAGTGATTTTGGAACCCAAGAGAATAACATCTGTCACTGCTTTCACTTTTCCCCCTTCTATTTGCCTGAAATGATGGAACCAGATGACATGATCGTAGTTTTTTGAATGCTGAGTTTCAAGCCAGCTTCTCCACTCTCCTTTTTTACCCTCATCAAGAGGCTTTTCAGTTCCTCTTCACTTTCTGCCACTAGAGTGGCATCATCTGCATATCTGAGGTTGTTGATATTTCTCCCAACAATCTTGACTCCAGCTTATGATTTATTCGCTCCAGAATGAAATGAACATTTGGAATGATGTTTTCTGCATATAAGTTAAATAGGCAGGGTGACGATACATAGCCTTGTCATACTCAGTCCCAATTATGAGCCAGTCACTTGTTCCAGGTCCAATTCTTTTGCTTCTTGATCTGCATACAGGTTTCTCAGGAGGCAGGTAAGGTAGTCTGGTACTCCCATCTCTGAGAATTTTCCAGTTTGTTGTGATCCACAGTCAAAGGCTTTCACATAGTCAATGAAGCAGAAGTACATGTTTTTTCTGGAATTCTCTTGTTTTCTCTATGATCCAACAGATGTTGACAACTTGATCTCTGGTTCCTCTGCCTTTTCTAAATCCAGCTTGCATATCTAGATGTCCCCGGTTCATGTACTGCTGAAGCCTAGCTTGAAGGATTTTGAGCACTACCTTGCTATTATGTGAAATAAGTATAATTGTACACTTATTTGAACATTCTTTGGCATGGCCCTTCTTTGAGACTGGAATGAAAACTGACTTTTCCTAGTCCTGTGGCCACTGCTAAGTTTTCCAAATTTGCTGGCATATTGAGTGCAGCACTTTCACAGCATCNGCTTGAAGGATTTTGAGCACTACCTTGCTATTATGTGAAATAAGTATAATTGTACACTTATTTGAACATTCTTTGGCATGGCCCTTCTTTGAGACTGGAATGAAAACTGACTTTTCCTAGTCCTGTGGCCACTGCTAAGTTTTCCAAATTTGCTGGCATATTGAGTGCAGCACTTTCACAGCATCATCTTTTCAGACTTTAAATAGCTCAGCTGGAATTCCATCACCTCCACTAGCTCTGTTTGTAGTAATGCTTTCTAACGCCCAGTTGACTTCACCCTCTAGGATGTCCAGTTCTAGGCGAGTGACCACATCATTGTGGTTATCCAGGTTGTTGAGACCTTTTTTATATAGTTCTTCTGTGTATTCTTGCTACGTCTTCTTAATCTCTTCTGCTTATCTTAGGTCCTTACCATTTCTGTCCTTTATCATGCCCATCCTTGCATGAAATGTTCACAGGAAATCTCCAATTTTCTTGAAGAGATCTCTACCCTTTCTCATTCTATTTTTCCCTGTATTTCTTTGTATTGTTCATTTAAAAAGGCTTTCTTATCTCTCCTTGCTATTCTCTGGAACTCTGCCTTCAGTTGGGTATATCTTTCCCTTTCTCCCTTGCCTTTTGCTTCTCTTCTTACCCAGCTATTTTAAAGCCTCCTCAGACAACCACTTCGCCTTCTGCATTTCTTTTTCTTTGGGATAGTTTTAGTCACTGCCTCCTGTACAGTATTAGGAACCTCCGTCCATAGTTCTTCAGGCACTCTGTCTATCAGATCTAATCTCTTGAATCTATTTGTCACCTCCACTGTATAATCATAAGGGATTTGATTTAGCTCATAACTGAATGGCTTGGTGGTTTTCCCTACTTTGTTCAATTTAAGCCTGAATTTTGCAATAAAGAGCTCATGACCTAAGGCACAGTTAGCTCCTGGTCTTTTTCAATGACTGTATAGAGCTTTTCCTTCAGTCCTACTATTTATGTACTAGTATTTCCCCCATTTTACAGATGAGGAAACTGAGGCCAAAAAAAGTTCAACAGCTTATCTAAGATTATAGAATTAGTAAGGGTCAAAGCCAGAAAGCAAACTCTGGCTAACTAAACCCCATAGGTCATGAGTTAAAACAGTTACACTGCCTCTCACATTATAAAAGGAAAGAAAGGAGTAGACACTTCAGACCCTTGCTAAACAAGTGTGATCCATGGATCAGCAGCATTAGAATCAACTAGGATCCTGTTAGGAATGTAGAGACTCAGGCTCCATCCCAGATTTACCAAGATCTTCAGATGATTTATTAAAATTGGATAACTACTGCTCTGAACAAGAAAACCTTAAGTTTTTCTTGTCATTTTTCACTTTTGTTTTAGTCTCAGATTGCTCTGAGAATCTGACGCAAGTCATAGACCCTGAGTGTAAAAATGTGTGTAGGATTTCAAAACTTATGAATTCATGTTTACAAAACCCTGCTATAGAGAGTATGAAGGTGGTAGGAACCAGTCCTTTATACTTTCCATGAATTTAATCCTATTAAATTCACTATTGATAAAACAGAAACTTGAAGTTAAGTTATTGTAGGAAATAATGACATCAGGATCAAACCTGGATATTCTGCTGCCAAGACCAAGGACCTAGGCATGTCTCAGCTGCAGTGACTCTGAAAGACAGCCCAATAGAACTTTATCTCTGACAAGATCATGCTTTCTATCAAAAGCACAATTCTGAAAGAAGTGCTGATGGAGTGAAGAAGTAGGGAACACTGGTCAGATGGACTCTAGCAATCCATGTAACGATGGATGTCCCAACCAGATACCCTCTCCCCTGCATCTTCCTGACACACTGCCAACCTGCACAGCCTCACAAGTGACATGCCAATCCATGACTTTCACCTACCACACTATCCTACTCAGAATCATGGTTGACAAACAGATTTCATATCATGGGCCAGTTGATTGCCTGGTAGTAGCTACTTGGTGTTCAACATTGAAAAGGAGCCAATTGAGGACTGTGATTGATTAGTAACGTCTGCTCCCCCACCAGCAGCAAAGGGTAACACAGTAGCAGGAATACCAGTACCACTTACTTCCCACCTGGTACATTTAACTACTTCTTGGATTTCATTGGTGGCTTCCCTGGTGGCTCAGAGGGTAAAGCCTTATTTGACATGCCTGCACTGCGATTTCTGTACACCCTGCAGAAGCCATCTTACCATCCTAATGGAATAATGAACTTAAAATGTCTGACAGAGTGGTGACTTGTTAAGAAACATATGTACCTTAAACATTTCATTTTCAATTAAAACACTTAAATACACATGTAGAGATGGGAATACCAGACCACCTGACCTGCCTCTTGAGAAACCTGTATGCAGATCAGAAAGCAACAGTTAGAACTGGACATGGAACAACAGACTGGTTCCAAATAGGAAAAGGAGTACATCAAGGCTGCATATTGTCACCCTGCTTATTTAACTTATATGCAGAGTACATCATGAGAAACGCTGGGCTGGAAGAAGCACAAGCTGGAATCAAGATTGCTGGGAGAAATATCAATAACCTCAGATACGCAGATGACACCACCCTTATGGCAGAAAGTGAAGAGGAACTAAAAAAGCCTCTTGATGAGAGTGAAAAAGTTGGCTTAAAGCTCAACATTCAGAAAACAAAAATCATGGCATCCAGTTCCATCATTTCATGGCAAATAGATGGGGAAAAAGTGGAAACAGTGTCAGACTTTATTTTCTTGGGCTCCAAAATCACTGCAGATGGTGACTGCAGCCATGAAATTAGAAGACGCTTACTCCTTGGAAGGAAAGTTATGACCAGCCTAGATAGCATATTCAAAAGCAGAGACATTACTTTGCCAACAAAGGTCCATCTAGTCAAGGCTATGGTTTTTCCAGTGGTCATGTATGGATCTGAGAGTTGCATTGTGAAGAAAGCTGAGCACCAAAGAATTGATGCTTTTGAACTGTGGTGTTGGAGAAGACTCTTGAGAGTTCCTTGGACTGCAAGGAGACCAAATCAGTCCATCCTAAAGAAGATCAGTCCTGGGTGTTCTTTGGAAGGAATGATGCTAAAGCTGAAACTCCAGTACTTTGGCCACCTCATGTGAAGACCTGACTCATTGGAAAAGACTCTGATGCTGGGAGGGATTGGGGACAGGAGGAGAAGGGGACGACAGAGGATGAGATGGCTGGATGGCATCACTGACGCGATGGACGTGAGACTGAGTGAACTCNTGGTTTTTCCAGTGGTCATGTATAGATGTGAGAGTTGGACTGGGAAGTAAGCTGAGTGCCGAAGAATTGATGCTTTTGAACTATAGTGTTGGAGAAGACTCTTGAGAGTCCCTTGGACTGCAAGGAGATCCAACCAGTCCATTCTAAAGGAGATCAGTCCTGGGTGTTCATTGGAAGGACTGATGCTGAAGCTGAAACTCCAATACTTTGGCCACCTCATGCGAAGATTTGACTCATTGGAAAAGACTCTGATGCTGGGAGGGGTTGGGGGCAGGAGGAGAAGGGGACGACAGAGGACGAGATGGCTGGATGGCATCACCGACTCAATGGACATGAGTTCGAGTGAACTCCGGGAGTTGGTGATGGACAGGGAGGTCTGGCGTGCTGCAATTCATGGAGTCGCAAAGAGTCGGACACAACTGAGCGACTGAACTGAACTGAACTGAATTCTTTTAGATGATAAATGAGTACTGGCTTCAACTTCAAGTCATCAGCTGCATTAGCCCCTAAAAAGAGAATCAGTCTGTCCTTTGACGCTTTGAAGCCAGGCACTTACTTCTACTCTCTGGCTATGAAGTTCCAGATAGACTCTTCTTCCAACAGAAGGCTGTTTCATCTGCATTGAAAATCTGTCCTTTAGTGTAGCCACCTTAATGAATTATCTGCGCTGGATCTTCTGGACAACTTGCTGCAGCTTCTACACCAGCCCTTGATGCTTCACTTTGCATTTTGATGTTATAAAATGGCTTCTCTCCTTAAACCTCATGAACCAACCTCTGCTGGCTTCCAACTTCTCTTCTGCAGTTTCTGCAACTTTCTCAGCCTTCACAGAGCTGAAGAGGGTTGGGGTCTTGCTCTGGAGGTGGCTTTGCCTTAAGGGAATGGCATGGCTGGTTTGATCTTCTACCCAGACCACTAAACCTTTCTTTATATCTGCAATAAAGCTGCTGTGCTTCCTTATCATTTGTGTGCTCACTGTAGCACTTTTCCTTTCCTTCAAGAACTTTCCTTCGCATTCGCAGCTTGACAGTTTGGCACAAGAGGCCCAGCTTTCAACCCACCTTGGCTTTCGGCATGCCTTCCTCACTGAGCTTAATCATATCTACATTTTGATTTAAAGTGAGAGATGTGTAACTCTTCCTTTCACTTGAACACTTAGAGGCCACTGGAGGGTTATTAAATCACTTAATTTCAATACTGTTGTGTTTCAGAGACAAGGGAGGCCCCAACAGAAGGAGAAGGGTGGAGGAGGGCTGGTCAGTGGAACAGTCAGAACACCCACAACACTCACACATTAAGTTTTTTGTCTTGCAGAAAACTTGGTGTCCCAAGCAATAATGATAGTAACATGAAAGACCACTGAACAAAGATCACCACAACAAAGATGATCATTTTGTAGTCAATGAAGCAGATGTTTTTCTAGAATTCCCTTGCTTTTCTATAATCCAACAGATTTTGGCAAATTGATCTCTGGTTTCTCTGCCTTTTATAAATCCAGCTTGGACCTCTAGAAGTTCATGGTTCACATACTGCTGAAGCCTAGCTTGAGGGATTCTGAACATAGCAAATAGAAGGGGAAAAATTGAAAGCAGTGACCGATTTTTTTTTTTCCCTTGGGCTCCAAAATCACTGCAGACAGTGACTGCAGCCATAAAATGAAAAGAAGCATGCTCCTTGGAAGAAAAGCTATGACAAACCTAGATAGCATATTAAAAAGCAGAGACATCACTTTGTCAACAAAGGTCCATATGATCAAAGTTATGGTTTTTCCAGCATTCGTGTATGGATGTAACAGTTGGATCATGAAGAAGGCTGAAAGCCAAAGAATTGATGTTTTGAACTGTGGTGTTAGAGAAGACTCTTGAGAGTCCCTTGGGTGGCAAGATCAAATCAGTCAATCCTAAAGGAAATCAACCCTGAGTATTCACTGGAAGGACTGATATTGACGCTGAAGCTCCAAATCTCTGGTAATCTGATGCTCAGAGCTGACTCATTAGACAAGGCCCTGATGCAAGGAGCGACTGAAGGCAAAAGGAAAAGGGGGCAGCATGAGGTGGTTAGATAGCATCACCAACACAATGCACAAGAATTTGGGCAAACTCCTGGAGATATTTCCCCCAGCAATCTTGATTCCAGTTTGTGATTTATCCTGCCCAGCATTCACATGATGTACTCTGCATGTAGAACCAGACATGGAACAATGGACTGGTTCCAAATTGGTAAAGGAGTATGTTAAGGCTGTATATTGTCACCCTGCTTATTTAACTTCTATGCAGAGTACATCATGAGAAATGCCGGGCTGGATGAAGCACAAGCTGTAATCAATATTGCCAGGAGAAATATCAATAACTCAGATATGCAGATGACACTACCCTTATGGCAGAAAGCAAAGAGGAACTGAAGAGCCTCTTGATGAAAGTGAAAGAGGGGAGTGAAAAATCTGGCTTAAAACTCAATATTTAGAAGACAAACATCATGGCATTCGGTCCCATCACTTCATGGCAAATAGATGGGCAACAATGGAAACAGCGAGAGACTTTGTTTTCTTGGGCTCCAAAATCACTGCAGATGGTGACTGCAGCCATGGAATTAAAAGACGCTTGCTCCTTGGAAGAAAAGCTATGACTAACCTAGACAGCATATTAAAAAGCAGAGACATTACTTTGCTGACAAAGATCTGTCTAGTCAAAGCTATGGTTTTTCCAGTAGTCGTGTATGAATATGAGACCTGGACCATAAAGAAAGGTGAGCATTGAAAAATTAATGCTTTTGAACTGTGGTGTTGGAGAAAATTCTTGAGCGTCCCTTGGACTGCAAAGAGATCCAACCATTCAATCCTAAAGGAAATCAGTCCTGAATATTCATTGGAAGGACTGATGCTGAAGCTTCTCTTGATGAGAAAGAACTTGGCCACTTGATGAGAAGAACTGACTGGTTGGAAAAGACCCTGATGCTGGGAAAGATTGAAGGCAGGAGGAGAAGGGGACAACAGAGGATGAGATGGTTGGATTACTGACTCAACTGACATGAGTTTGAGCAAGCTCCAGGAGTTGGTGATGGACAGGGAAGCCTGGCGTGCTTCAGTCCATGGGGTCCCAAAGAGTCAGATATGACTGAGCAACTGAGCTGAACTGAACTGAACTCTGCATATAAGTTAAATAAGCAGGGTGACAATATACAGCCTGGACATAGTCCTTTCCCAATTTTGAACCAGTCAGTTGTTCCACGTCCAGTTCTAACTGTTGCTTCCTGCCCTACATTCAGGTTTCTCAGGAAACAGGTAAGGCGGTCTGGTATTCCCATGTCCACAGTTTACTTTCCAGAATTTTCCACAGTTTATTGTGATCCACATAGTCAAAGGCTTTAGTGTAGTCAATGAAGCAGAATCACAGTCTTGTCATGGCAAAGAGGCCTGTATAACTCAATGAAGCTATGAGCCATGCCTTGCAGGGCCACCCAAGATGGGTGAGTCATAGTGAGGAGTTCTGACAGAATGTAGTCCATTGGAGGATGGAAGGACACCCCTCCCCCTTCACGGATCATATCTGCAAAACATGTACCAAAAAAGTCTGGTATCCGGAATACACAACTCAATCATAAGAAGCTAAGCTACTCACTTATTTAAATGGTCGAAAGATGTGTACAGACAGGGCCCCAGATCCCAGGAGCGTGGGCACACTCTCCNGGAGGATGGAAGGACACCCCTCCCCCTTCACGGATCATATCTGCAAAACATGTACCAAAAAAGTCTGGTATCCGGAATACACAACTCAATCATAAGAAGCTAAGCTACTCACTTATTTAAATGGTCGAAAGATGTGTACAGACAGGGCCCCAGATCCCAGGAGCGTGGGCACACTCTCCCCCTCTGGCTACTGGCTGGATGCAGAAGCTGGGCCCTGACCACCCTCCCCAGTGGCCAACCCCTCACTCCTGCCTGCTCCTCAGCCTCCTCACCATTCAGGTAGTAGCTCCTCCTGGTTCGGTCCCCAGAGGGCAGGCTGCTCTCTGAGAAGCACACCTTTTTGGGCCGGCCCACTTCCTGGGTCTCCAGCAGGGTCTTCTCCACCAGCGGGTCCTGCAAGGGGCTCAGAAGTGGGGACAGCTTTCGGTCGGAGCCTCGGGGGACACGCAGTTCCGGGGAGCTGAGGAAAGCCTTGAAGGGCACCTGGGAGGACGTCACACAGCCCGGGGAGGCGTCGTCCTCGCTGGAGAGGGGGGCATGTGAGCACAGCAGGTCTTCCAGGGAGGACCCCTGCAGCTGGGAGGGTGCATCAGGGCCGCTGGTGAACCTTCCAAAGTCTGGAACTGGAGCAGGGAGGGAGGAACAAGCTGTGAGGCGGAGGCTCCTGGAGCACCCACGTCTTGTAGAGATCCTGCCCCCAGCTCTGACATCTGCCCCCACTTCCCCTCTGGAGGAGGCGATGGATCCCAGGACACCAGCAGCCCCNCAGCCATGAAATTAGAAGACGCTTACTCCTTGGAAGGAAAGTTATGACCAGCCTAGATAGCATATTCAAAAGCAGAGACATTACTTTGCCAACAAAGGTCCATCTAGTCAAGGCTATGGTTTTTCCAGTGGTCATGTATGGATCTGAGAGTTGCATTGTGAAGAAAGCTGAGCACCAAAGAATTGATGCTTTTGAACTGTGGTGTTGGAGAAGACTCTTGAGAGTTCCTTGGACTGCAAGGAGACCAAATCAGTCCATCCTAAAGAAGATCAGTCCTGGGTGTTCTTTGGAAGGAATGATGCTAAAGCTGAAACTCCAGTACTTTGGCCACCTCATGTGAAGACCTGACTCATTGGAAAAGACTCTGATGCTGGGAGGGATTGGGGGCAGGAAGAGAAGGGGACGACCGAGGATGAGCTGGCTGGATGGCATCACGGACTCGATGGACGTGAGTCTGAGTGAACTCCGGGAGATGGTGATGGACAGGGAGGCCTGGCGTGCTGCGATTCATGGGGTTGCAAAGAGTCGGACACGACTGAGCGACTAAACTGAACTGAATCAATTTTGGATATAGGTCTATCTTTTTTATTCTGAGTCCATTCTTTTGGAGCTCCCCATGGATTTTTTTTCACACCACACTTAAATGCAATACTTTTTAAAGATTCTTTGAAAGCAAACTGGAAATTCTTTGACAGATTTTCTTTTCTCCAATTACAATGACTTCTTCATATCCAATCCCAAAGTAAAAAACTCATGGAAAATTTATCTTTATAGTCTTTTCAAACATTTAACTTAGTTTTTATAGAAACAACTATTTTCTTTCCCTTTTATCAGATACCAAACCATACATTGAAATAAAGTATGTGATTACTATAACAGGTGCAATTGGTACAGAGAAATTTCAGAAGAAACACAACTGATTACAGGACTGGGTGCTACTTAACAAGCTCTAGAGGGCATGACTTACTCTGTAGTTACCCTGCTAAGTTGAACAAATGATGGCCAATTAGAGCAGTTTCCCTTACACTACCTTGAGATCTCTGTAGTGGAATTCAACTAAATAGGACTCTCTATTAGCCAGAATTTCCAACATACAGCTTCCATAATGATAGCTATAGGGCATTCAAAGATCCTGATATAAATCATAAAAAATGAAGGGGGATAAAAGTACGCTCAAAAAATCTTTTTTGATATTTCCACTTTTGGAGTGGGGTTGACATTTTTAGCTTATGCTATCATGTATTTTAAGGATCCTTATAATATAGCTTTAATCATTTCAGGAATAAGAAGAGGCTAAAAAGATAATAAAATAAATTTATTCTCTCTATAGTGTTGACATAATTTTATTGTATTAAATACCCTAAAAAAGAATTTCTCTTGGCTACTATAACCAACAGAAACCAAAAATACTACTGGTTGAGACAAGAGAGACTTTTTTCAGAGGTGGATAGTCTGGGACTGGAATGGCAGTTCCATGATCATCTAAAACACAAACACTTTCTTTCTGTTCTATTAATGTACTTTATAACTTTCAGCCACAGGTTTGCCTCATGGTCCCAAGATGGCTGCTGCAACTCCAACCATCATGTTAGCATTCTAGGCAGGAAGAAAAGAAATAAGGGAGTGGCACAAAGGCTATGCTTTGCGGCCAACTCTGCCCTTTCAGAAAAATTATTGGAAAGCCCCACTTTGTGACCTCTGCGTACTTGGTATCTACAACAAAATCTGAAAATGTCATCTCATGGCTAGACACATGGCCAGATTCAACAATTTTGAGTTCTGTTACTGAAGAAGAAAGAAAGAATGGATATTGAATAAATATTCAACAGTGTTTCCCATAAAGTATAATCCTAGCAGGACATTCTAAGAACCTGAATGTTTGGTAAATAACTTATCTCCTGACTGACTAGACAAAAGAAAATTTCTGTATAACATTTTGCATCTATTGATTTCTTGTCTTAGAAAATAATGCTCTTCCGTTTCTACAACTATACTTTTATCATCATGTGGAATATTTGTTTTATTCACTCTCTATCCCCATTTCTGCCTTACACTGGGAGAAGTCCCTGGTGCTATCTCAAGCTCACATAGATGTTTCTCCCATGAGCAGAATTCCACTTCTACAAAGTCCACATTGTGCACATTCAACTCTGAACTTGTGAGTTTTTAGAAGTCTCAGTCAATCCCATCTTACCAATTTTTGCCACTCAATTGCACCTGAGAACCCTGGATGCACTAGGCAAGCAGCAAAAGTAGTTGACTCACTTCCCAAAATGGTTTGTCTCTACTTTCTTTTGCCCACTCTTCAAAGAAGCCAATATTTATGACAAGTATGCAATAAGATCTCTTTTCCTCAGTATCCAATCTAACATTTGCTATAACATATCTTAGAGTCACACAGAAATACGATTTACCAAACATTGACTAAAACTCCTTTGCTAAGAGGTCGGCCTACCCTACAGGATTTCACTTTCAGCAAGGGAAATGGGATGTACAACACTGATTAAGTGTCAAAGAAAGGCCTGAAGAGATTTTAGAAGGTCTATGGCTTTCTTACTTTTGTAAACACTTGAATAAGACCCAACCCACAAGGCCCATACCTTCCCAGTGGTTGGGCAGATACTTCACTTAGTTTTACATTCGGGATAAAGACACAGGAATGTTTTACTCTCTTGAGGGACATCGAAGTCCTGTTCATTAAGCATCTCCAACCATAAATCTTTAGGCTAGATTTAGTCAGTTCCTTCTTCTACTCTTTATTTTCTCGGGCTCCAAAATCACTGCAGATGATGACTGCAGCCATGAAATTAAAAGACGTTTGCTCCTTGGAAGAAAAGCTATGACCAAACTAGACAGCATATTAAAAAGCAGAGACGAGAAAAGCCTGCACAGCAATGAAAACCCAGCACAGCCAAATAAGCC
>SJYX01007762.1:320174-342210 GCA_006410675.1 Oreotragus oreotragus | reverse complement strand
CCTGTTACTCCAGGTGTTTCTTGACTTCCTACTTTTGCATTCCAGTCCCCTATAATGAAAAGAACATCTTTTGGGGGTGTTAGCTCTAAGAGATCTTGTAGGTCTTCATAGAACCATTCAACTTCAGCTTCTTCAGTGTTAGTGGTTGGGGCATAGACTTGGATTACCGCGATATTGAATGGTTTGCCTTGGAAACGAACAGAGATCATTCTGTCATTTTTGAGATTGCATCCAAGTACTGCATTTCAGACTCTTTTGTTGACTATGATGGCTACTCCATTTCTTCTGAGGGATTCCTGCCTGCAGTAATAGATATAATGGTCATCTGAGTTAAATTCACCCATTCCAGTCCATTTTAGTTCGCCGATTCCTAGAATGTCGACATTCACTCTTGCCATCTCTTGTTTGACCACTTCCAATTTGTCTTGATTCATGGACCTAACATTCCAGATTCCTATGCAATATTGCTCTTTACAGCATCAGACCTTGCTTCTATAACCAATCACATCCACAGCTGGGTATTGTTTTGTTTTGGCTCCATCCCTTCATTCTTTCTGGAGTTGTTTCTCCACTGATCTCCAGTAGTGTGTTGGGCACCTGCTGACCTGGGGAGTTCATCTTTCAGTATCCTATCATTTTTGCCTTTTTATACTGTTCATGGGGTTCTCAAGGCAAGAATACTGAAGTGGTCTGCCATTCGCTTCTCCAGTGGACCACATTCTGTCAGACCTCTCCCCCATGACCCGCCTGTCTTGGGTTGCCCCACAGGCATGGCTTAGTTTCATTGAGTTAGACAAGGCTGTGGTCCTAGTGTGATTAGATTGACTAGTTTCCTGTGAGTATGGTTTCAGTGTGTCTCCCCTCTGATGCCCTCTTGCAACACCATTATGGCATTAAGTGAGAGTAAAATAAATACCCAAACCAAAAATGAACTTCAGACAAATTGCAGTTACAAAATCAGTCAAATAATAATTAAAACAATAGAATACACACTTATACATATTCACCCAAAAGAAAAGTCAAAACAGTCCAACAAAAATAAAGTGCAATAGACTGACCCAGCAAACAAAGGAAACCAAAAATGATATCCACCAGTTAGGAACAAAACTAACTAAAGTACAAACTGGAAAACATAACTAAAGCAAGGTGCCAATTGGGAATAAAATAATGAAAACAAAACTAAAAAATGTGGTAAGAAAAAAAAGAAAGAATACAAATGGAAAGTTAAATAGAGGTATAGAGAGGTTTACATATATTAAAGATTAACTGCAGGGTCTTCCGTGTAGCTCAAATTATAAACAGGGGAAAAGAAGAGTAGGAAAAGCAAACAAAGAATAAATGTAGAAAAAATAATAATAGGTTTAAAATTTTTTAATTAAAACAAAGAAAAGAAAAAAATAGGAAAACTCCCCAGAAATGCAAAAGGCCTACACAGAGGCAAAAATTTATAACAGCAATGGAAAATGTGATTGGAAAAAACCTCAAAAGCTTAATTAAAGTTCATAGTGCTAATAAAATTGACAACTACAACAGAGTGGGGGAAAAAGAAAGAAAACCCAAAAGAAACTGTAGGACAAGTCAAAATATAAGAAAAACAAATGACTTTCTTGAGTTTCTGTTGTCAGTACCTTTTCCCTCACTGGGTGTCATAGTCCACCTCACCTCCCTAGGATGCACTCTAACACTGCTCTGGTCTCTGGACCTGCTGTCAGGACAGCTCAGACTCTAATCTGGTCCTATGTCTGTGTATTCTTGCCTCCAATATCAACAGATATCAGAAGTAGTGTGTTTTCTTTTATGGGAGCTCTCAATGTTCTTTTTATATTCCATAGACACAGTGTCTGCCAAGTGTGCAGGGACACAGACTGCCTCAGCCACAGGAATAATGGCCCTATCATAGTCTATTTTTGAGCCTCTGGTAGCTGGCAATCAGAAGGCCTCTAGCTAGTCTTTCTCTGTAGCTCTGCCAGTTCAGGCACTTAGAGGGCTGTCTTTCTTGGGGTCCTTCTTTTTTGTTCAGTGCATCAGGCTCACAGAGGGGACCACTGGTTGGGGGCCTACTCTGTAGATCAGCACACCAGGCACTTAAAGGGGCACCCTGGGTGGGGTTCTACTCTGTTGTCTCGAGCTTCCTGTGCTTGATGGGCCAGCCTCTCTATTTTTCAGCTGCCGATGCTGGTGTGTGGGGAGAGAGAGGCTCCAGTGATGGCTCTACCTCCTGTGCCTGACCCAGCAGTACTGCCTTGCTTTCATGTCTGCCTGGCTTTCCTCCACAGGCATTTCTCACCACAGTCTCCTCCCTCATGTCTCCTCTGGCTGCCTCTCTGCAGTCAGTAGCAGCCCTCGCCCAGGGATTATTCCACAATCCCTACACTCCAGGTCCCAGCTGCTACGTCAAGGGGACCTGTGCCCCTGTCCAGGGTACGTATTCCTGCAGTAAGGGCTGTCTGATTCTCATTCCATTTAAGCTGCCACAGATCAGCTGCCTCACTCTCAGCCTTAAATCTCCTCTGACCCAAACAATTGCCCCGATGTGGGGGGTCAAACCCTACTTCAGTTCCCCCACTCACCAAGCACAGGTCCAGTCCAACTAACACTACTGTTCTTCCCCCAAGTTCCTTCATCCTACTGAGCTTTGTGTGGCTCTATATATTCTTTTCTGGTGGTCAGATACTCCTGTCCATACTCAGCTGGTGTTCTGCATGCACTTCTGTGTCTGAAGGTGGACTCCAGATGTATCTATGGAGAGAGATGTACTTCTCGTCCACCTACTCCTCCGCCATCTGTCCTCTCTGCTCTATGATAGCATTTATCCTATTCCACCATCACAAATCTATGAGTGCATTTTCATCTCCCTCTACACTGTGAATTATTCAAGGAAAGGGTCCAAACTTTCTTCATCTCTGTGTCCCCAGCACCTAAGAATGCCTGATATACAGACAATGAAAAATAAATCATTGATGAATGAATAAATATATAGATGCCTGAATAACTTACTGAGTGAAGAATTATAGTATCAGTTCTGTCTTAGCCAGAGGAGGAAATTCACACAAAAACTCTGCATGTTAACACAGGCAAGGGGTTAAAAAATATTTTTGTAAAAAATAAAAATAGAAAGCAATGACCCAGAAACCAAGTTAACCATCCATAACCACTAATTTATCAGGGAAATATCACTTGAGTTGTGGGGTTAACTAGTGAAAAAATGTTAAAGACAGAAATAGAATAATTAGGCAAAATCTGTACCAAAGAATTGATGCCTTTGAATTGTGGTGTTGGAGAAGACTCTTGAGAGTCCCTTGGACAACATGGAGATCAAACCAGTCAATCATAAAGGAAATCAGTCCTGAATATTCATTGGAAGTGAAGAGGAAAAGTTAAAATTTTACCTCCTTCTACCTCTGTAACTCACTTTGCCCCTAGCAAAGTCTGGATCACGTAGGTCACATAGTTTCAGAAGGTGGGGACTTGCAATGCTAGGAATTGGAGTTTATCTCACTCACCTTTGTCCTGCTCTTTAAAGTCACTCAGCCCCTTGCAAACCTGCCTAATCATGCCTATCCAGGCCAGGCATCCCCCTCCCCATCTTGACCGCTGCTCCCACATGTGCAAAACCCCTTAGTTTAAACCAGCCTATTAACAGCTACTGTTGCCCACTACAGTCTGCCTATAAAAACTCTGTAATTCCTTTGTTCAGGGCTCAGAGCTTGGAGTGTTAACTCCTCTGGGCCCACTGGCGTAATAAACCTGAGTTCTGCAAGTCTCCCAGTGTGGTGCTTGGTTTCTGTTATTTCAACATTTCTGGAGGCCCCAGCGAGATTCCAACCATGCTGGCCCCTTGAGCCTCTGGACTGGTGGCTCAGCCGGGTCAAAGCGGAGGAGCCCCAAGATGAACGAGGAGGCACACCACCTGATGGTATTCTTTATTTTATTTTATTTTTTTTATTTTATTTTTTTTGTATTTATTTATTTTTTTACACGAACTCCCAAACATGAACCCCCCTCCCACCTCCCACCCCACATCATCCCTCCAGATCATCCCCATACACCAGCCCCAAGCGTCCTGCATCCTGCATTGAACATAGACTGGCAATTCATTTCTTACATGATAGTATACAAATTTCAATGCTATTCTCCCAAATCATCCCACCCTCTCCCTCTCCCTCTCCTTCTCCCTCAGAGTCCATAAGTCTGCTCTACACATCTGTATCTCTTTTGCTGTCTTGCATACAGGGTCCTCATTACCATCTTTCTAAATTCCATATATATGTGTTAGTATACTGTATTGGTGTTTTTCTTTCTGGCTTACTTCACTCTGTATAATTGGTTCCAGTTTCATCCATCTTATTAGAACTGATTCAAATGTATTCTTTTTAATGGCTGAGTAATACTCCATTGTGTATATATACCACAGCTTTCTTATCCATTCATCCGCTGATGGACATCTAGGTTGTTTCCATGTCCTGGCTATTATAAACAGTGCTGCNTTTTTTTTTTTGTATTTATTTATTTTTTTACACGAACTCCCAAACATGAACCCCCCTCCCACCTCCCACCCCACATCATCCCTCCAGATCATCCCCATACACCAGCCCCAAGCGTCCTGCATCCTGCATTGAACATAGACTGGCAATTCATTTCTTACATGATAGTATACAAATTTCAATGCTATTCTCCCAAATCATCCCACCCTCTCCCTCTCCCTCTCCTTCTCCCTCAGAGTCCATAAGTCTGCTCTACACATCTGTATCTCTTTTGCTGTCTTGCATACAGGGTCCTCATTACCATCTTTCTAAATTCCATATATATGTGTTAGTATACTGTATTGGTGTTTTTCTTTCTGGCTTACTTCACTCTGTATAATTGGTTCCAGTTTCATCCATCTCATTAGAACTGATTCAAATTCTTGGTTCTCTTTCTGACCAGCATTCTGACTCTCCACACAGCTGAGCCCCAGCCGGACTCACTGGAGGGACAGACCAACTCACCAGGAACCGCTACAGGATAAGGTAAGGCCCCGGGGCTGGTCCCTAGGCAGGAACCTATTCCAATGGGTACAAGAGGAGACTGGCCACCTCCTTGGGCTCCCAGGAAGGGAGCATCAGATAGGGAGACCTGGGGACTCGGGAAAGGGAGGTATTGTGACAACCTCTGACTGATTGTGTATGCATGATTGCTGACTGAAGGAAGTGAAAGTGAACTCCTCAGTCCTCGGACTAGAAGCCTGAGAGGGTCCAAAACCTGCGGTTCCATGACAACCTCATAAGGCTGAAAGGTGGTGCCAGTCTCTGGGGAATTTGATCCCTCCCTGTGAGGCTGGTCCAGGTCAGGGGTTTATACCGACCTGTCAATGCTAAAAGGTATCTTAAATCTCTCTTGGAGACCAGCCAGGCAGATGAAAAATGAATGTTAATGAGTGTGCGGCCTGATTCGCTTGCGCTTCAGGCTCAATTGTGTGCCTTCACGGCCTTTGTGGCTACAGAGTCCAAGAGGGCCCCAACTTGTGGTTCCATGGTGACCTCATACTGCTCAAGGTGGTGTCTGCCTCTGGGGGACCCAGTCCCTCCCTGTGAGACAGATGTGGATCAGGGGTTTATACTGATCCACCAGTTCTAAGAGGCACCTAAGTTCCCTCTGGGGATGTGGCCAAGCAGCCACCTGAATGGTCTCCTCTTTTGAGGGGACACCCATCCTTATTTGTCTTTGTGTCACCAACTCAGGGCGGGATACACAGGGAGGGAGAAATTATTGGTTACCAGTTATTCTTCTGACTCCTTGAGCTGAAATCTAAGAGATTAGGTTTTCCTCAAAACCCTGCCAGGTAGATTACATTTGTCAACATGGGGGGAAGTTCCTCTAAGCCAACAATCTTAGATTGCATGATAAAGAACTTTAAGAAGGGTTTTGTAGGAGGTTACAGAGTCAAGATGACCCTCAGGAAGCTTTGTAATTTATGTGCGTTCGATTAGCCATCATTTAACATTGGATGGCCGCCAGAGGGCACGCTCGACCTGCCCACTGTCCAAGCAGTACACCAGGTCATCACTGGGACTCCAGGACATCCAGATCCGTTTCCATACATAGACTCCTGGCTTCTAATAGCACGGCCCTGCCCCCACAGGCAAGATTTTGCATGAATGGACAGGGACAGAGTAGGGTATCTGTGGCCCAACCACTCAGAAAAAAGAAAGAAGGGAAAAGAAAAAAAAAAAAACCTATATTGCAGGAAGATCCGGTGGAAGACCCACCACTGCCCCCGGCATAAGTTCCCCTGACTCCACAAGCCCAGGCACAGCCAGCACCAGACCATTGCCAGACAGCCCACCTCCCTCCGTGTCCCCCACACCACCTGATGAGCAAGACTCCAGCCCTGAGCCAGTAGGGAGGCAGCTCCACTCAGTCTGACCAGCTGGCTGCAGCCCATCAGATAGGGTGCGGCCCATCAGATAGCACTGCAAGAAACTCAAGTTCCTCGACAAGTGAACAAGGATGGCTCAGTCCAGCCTGGTCGCTCCATCCTCTATTACCAGCCCTTCAGCACTAGTGATCCCCTAGACTGGAAACACCATAACCCAGCTTACTCTAATAAGCCATAGGCTATGACTGACCTCCTAGAGTCCATTTTCTACACCCATCAGCCTACATGGGACAACTGTCGCCAGCTCCTTATGTCTCTCTTCACCACTGAGGAAAGGTGATGCATCTCGACAGAATCCCCAAAATGGCTCTGAGGACAAGCTCCTGCAGAGGTCTTACATGCGGACGGATGGGCACGAGAAGTGATGCCAGAGATGAGACTTAATTGGGATTTCAATACCAGACAAGGACAAGAAATTCTGGGTCAATACCATGATGCCCTTCTACATGGACTTCGAGCGGGAGCCAAAAAGCCCACCAATATGTCCAAAGTTGCAACGATAATCCAAAAAGCAGATGAGACCCCCACCACCACCGATTTTTATGAAAGACTGTGTGAAGCATTCTGGACATACACCCCGTTCGACCCTGAGAGAGCGAAGAATCAGAGGATGATTAACACTGCCTTTGTGGCTCAATCCTGTGCAGACACCCAACAAAAGCTCCAAAAGCTAGAAGGTTTCACTGTGATGAGTGCCACACAGCTCCTGGAGGTAGCAAATAAAGTCTTTGTGGACCAAGACCGTGAAGTCCAACGAGAAGCAGATTAAAAAAATGAAACAGAAAGCGGCCCTGCTAGCAGCAGCATCAAGGAGCTCAGATCCAGTGAAACAGACCGTTCCCTCGTGGAAAAGGGAAACTAAGAAGAGATCAACACTACGCTATGACCAGTGCGCCCATTGCAAAGAGACCGGTCCTGGAGGAATGAGTGCCCCCATCTCAGAGGGACATCTGAAGGGTCAGAGAAGTTCAGTCAATCCAACAGAGAAAGGTAGCAGCCTGAGCTGGCTGTCCAAAACCTTATCAGCCTGGCCGGAACAGAATCAGACTAGGGAAGACCAGGCTTCCTGATACTGGGTCCCCAGGAGCCCACGGTCACGATGAAAGTAGCCAATCAATGACTTTTTTGGTGGGTACTGGAGCTGAACACTCCATGCTAAACACACCTGTGGCTCCCCTCACAGGCTGAACAGCAACTACTGTTGGGGCCCCAGGGGACATGGCAGCCTGTTCATTTTGCAAGGCCCGTTCATGTCAGCTAGGGGGCCATCTGGTGACTCAAGAATTTCTGTACTTACCAGAATGCCCCATTCCCCTGCTGGGTAAAGACTTACTGACAAAACTGGGGGCATAAATCACCTTTGCCCCCAGAAAGCCTGAGAGCCTCACCTTGTGGAGCCAATTAGCTCTGATGATGGCTATGACTGTGCCCAGGGAAAATGAATGGTGTCTCTATTCCTCAGGGAGGGAACAAATAAATCCCCCCAGCCTGCTAAAGGAATTCCCTGATGTCTGGGCAGAGGAGGGGCCCCCAGGTTTGGCCAAAGAACATCCTCCATTGTGGTGGACCTGAGGCCAGGAGCCACTCCTATTAGACAGCAACAATATCCAGTACCATGGGAGGCACACCTGGGAACTCAGGACCATACCCAGCACCTATGAGATGCAGAGATCCTAATCGAAGGTCAGTCTCCCTGGAACACTCGCTCTTGCCAGTAAAAACGTCTGGAGGGAATGACTACCACCCTGTCCAGGACCTCCCTGCCGTCAACAGTGCAGTGATCACCATCCATCCAGTGGTCCCAAATCCCTACACTCTCCTGAGTCTCTTACCCACTCAGGCAAGCTGGTTCACCTGCCTCGATCTCAAGGATGCATTCTTCTGCCTCCAGCTGTCACCAGCAAGCCAGCGTTTGTTTGCCTTTGAATGGGAAGACCCAGACACTGGAAGACACAACTGACTTGGACTCGACTGCCTCAAGGCTTCAAAAACTCACCTACCCTGTTTGGTGAAACCCTGGCTGTGGACCTTGCTGCCTTTCCCAGAGAAACTTTAGACTGCACCCTATTCCAGTACATGGATGATCTGTTGCCAGCCAGTCCCACCCACGGGGACAGCTGGAGAGGCACCCTGTTGGTGCTACTCTCCACCACAGGGTACAGGGTGTCTTGGAAAAAGGCTCAGATCTGCAGACAGGAGGTCAAGTACCTGGGGTTTGTTGTCTCAAAATGGCATCATGCTCAGGCATGAAAGGAAGCAAGCCATTTGTTCAATACCTCGGCCAAACACCAACAAAGAAGTCCATGAGTTCCTCGGGGCTGCTGATTCTGTCGGATCTAGATACCAAGTCTCTCTGAAATTGCCAAGCCTTTGTTTAAAGCCAGAGCCGGGTCTGATAAGGACCCCCAGAGTGGGGACCTGAACGGGAAAAGGCCTTCAAGGAGACAGAGACTCTTGACCAGCGCTCCAGCATTAGGGCTGTCAGACGTGACACGAGACTTCAGCCTCTTTGTACATGAGAAAAATCCCACTGCACTGGGGGTCCTCACACAAACAACTGGGCCGTGGCAGCACCCAGATGCATATCTGTCCAAACGACTGAATCCAGTGGCCACGGGATGGCCACCATGCCTCCGGGCATTAGCTGCCACCATGGTGTTAGTCAGAGAAGCAGATAAGCTTACTCTAGGACAAAACGTAAATGCAAAGTTCCCCATGCTGTTACTGCCCTGATGAACAGCCAGGGGCATAAGTGGCTGACCAACTCCAGGACGACTCACTGTCAAGGACTGCCTTGAGAAAACCCACGGTTCCAGCTTGAGACTGTGAGGACGCTGAACCCCGCCACTGTTTACCTACGGAAGCGGGAACTGCAGATCATAACTGTGAAGAGGTCATAGATGAAATTTACTCGAGCAGGCCAGACCTGATGGATATTCCCCTCCAGAATCCAGAACTAGAACTCTTGACTGATGGAAGTAATTTCATCCAAGATGGACATAGTTTCATCCAAGATGACAGCATAAAGCAGGCTATGCCATAACAACTGAGGAAATAGTGAAGGCTGAGGCCTTGCCACAAATTTGGTCAGCACAAACAGTTGAGCTGTGGCACTCGCCGAGGTGCTAAGGCACCCCAAAGGGAAACGAGTCAACATCTATACTAATTCAAGGTATGTCTTTACTACTCTACATGTACATGGAGCCATTTCTAAAGAAAGGGGACTATTGCCAGCAGGGGGAAAGGAGATTAAAAACAAAAAAGAAATCCTTCAGCTGTTAGAAGCAGTCTGGAAGCCTTCCCAAGTGGCTGTCATCCACTGTAAAGGCCATCAGCAAGGAACTGATCCAATCAGCAAAGGAAATCTGTTAGCTGACCCAGGTAGCCAAGAAGGCAGCGACACAACCAAGCCCCACAGTGGGCCCCGAGTCAATCTTTAAGGTCCTCTTGGCACCAGAATTGCCTCCATCCGCAAGATACATCAAGAAAGATCAATGGGCTCTAAATGAGGAAGGAATAAAAGAAAAAGAGGGCTGGCGGAAGCTCCCAGACCAAAGACTCTTTGTCCCCAACAATATAGCAATCCAGCTGGTAAAACAATATCATGAGACAACTCATTTAGGAAAAACTGCACTGGAGAGTTTATTGAGCCGCTACTATTTCATTCCTAAACTCCCAACCCTGTGTACCCAGATCAGGGCTAGATGTGTGACTTGTGCACAAAACAACACCAGCCAAGGACCAAGACTCAACCCAGGGGGGCACACAGTTGGGACATGCCCTTTGAAGATATAGAAGTAGACTTTGCTGAAGTCAAGCCCTGTAGGGGTTATAAGTATTTATTTGTGGTAGTCTGCACCTACTCAGGATAGGCTGAAGCCTACTCACCACCCATCCCCCACCCCCAAGCACTGAACAGGCAAGGGAAGTGCTCAAGGCCTTACTAAGAGACATAATCCAGAGATATGGGCAGCCTCTCTCCAGAGGGTCTAACAATGAGCCAGCTTTTGTGTCTGAGATAATCCAAAACTTTATCTAGGACACTGGGTATCAAATGGGAGCTTCACACTGCTATGGGCCACAGAGCTCAGGGAAAGCTGAATGCATGAATTGGACCCTCAAGACTACATTAGGTAAACTCTGTCAGAAGACCCAGTTATCTTGGGTTGACATGTTACCCCTAGTCTTGCTCTGAGCCCAGTGCACCCCAAGATCCTCAGGCTATTCTCCCTTTGAGATCTTATATGGGAGATCAGCCCCAGTGATGAGAAAACTCAAAGGAAACCCCCAAGCAATAACTGACCTGGAGATGTCTCAACACCTCCAGGCCCTGAGAAAAGTCTTCCACCATATCACTGAGAAACCCATTCCTTTGGGCAACTGGGTTCATCCCTATCAGCCAGGAGATGAGATTTGGGTTAAGGATTAGAAAAAGGAAGCACTTCAACCAGTTTGGGCAGGTCCTCACATGGTTGTCCTGGAAACCCCTACTGCTGTTAAAGTTACAGGCGTCATCCCTTGGATCTGCCACACCAGAGTCTAGAAGGCAGCAGCTTCCTGTGATGAGGACCCCTGGAAAGCAGTTTGTGACCCTTAAAACCCCCTCCAAAAACAACCCTCACCCATGAAGGACGCTGAGCCCTTCTCTAGTTGCTCTGAGAGCTGATTAGTCAATACACCACAGAAGTTTGAGGATTCTACCACCTTGCTCCAGCCACACTCTGGCAGCTGGCTAGTCAATGCACAGAGGAAGCCTGAGGATCTGGCTATCAAAGTATCAATGGATTTTCATTGTCAACCCTGGACTCTACCCCTGATTGGTATTACTGCTGTGCTCTTCGCTACAGGACTAGCTTCAGTCACATCCCAGGACTGAGATTTGGGTCAAAAGCTGTGATTAGCTGTCTGTTATCTCACTGTACTGGGAAGCCTTATTCTTATTAGATGTCTCTTATGAGCAATTCTATTAACTAAATTGCCCCACAGTATAACTGACCCCCCCCCTTCATGATAGGCTCAGTTTCTATAGCCATGACAACCCAAAGATGGGGAGAAAACCTTTTGCTAGTGTTTAGTTATCTGTTAAGTGCAGGCTGCTTCGCAGCCTTCTGGTGTCCCTTGCTGTAACAGATGGTGCCATTCCTTATCCATCACACATATGTCAACATTACAGTCAACCCTGGGAAAATTGCTTATTCAGCCATCAGCTAGAACAATGTATAGGTAGCCAGTCCTATAGACTGATTACCTACTGCCTTCATAACCATGTGACGTATATCCAGGGTGCCAAAAATGTTTTCCAGTTATGCCCCCAGCTGCCGCTACCTTTCCCCCACCAGAAGATCCAAACCCTGGGCAGTATCCTGACACCAAAGCATTGCCATCATGCCCCCTGTGCCTCTATCTACCCCCAAATGCCACACAGATGTTACAACACAGAACAGGTGTCTGTCAAATAAATGGAAAGACCTACTGGACAGCGACAATAATGCAGATAGACAAAATCATGGGCCAACTTTGCCCTAAAAAATCAGGCTCTGCCTGTTGGCGGTAAGACCCAGGCTACAGAGTTAACTCTCCTTAGACCCCCGTCTGTATCAGGTTTTCAATCCAACTCTTCACCTTCTTAATCACACCAACCCCCAGCTGGCCAGGGATTACTGGCTTTGCTTATCCTTAGGAGCTCCACAGTACTCAGCTACACCAGTACCATTAAATAATGCAACAACCATGGGAACTCCTATAGAGCCACCCTTACATGGGTCAGTCTTAAGGGCAATTGAGTTAACTCAAAAGGCACCAGAATGCTTTACAAATGATGGTTGAACTCAACCTATAGGCAATCTAGCCAGAGACCAATGTAATCAAACTATAAAAGGTGAGTGGCCCACTCATCCTCCCACAAACACAATATGGTGCTGCCCCCACCAAGGCCTTTTCTTTGTTTGTGGGACAGATGCTTACTTATGTCTACCAGTCAACTGGATGGGTATCTGCACCTTAGCTTTCCTCACTCCCCAGATGAATATTGTCCCTAGCAACCAGACTTTCACCGTACCTCCGGCAGCACATACACGGTCAAAAAGAGCCATCCAGTTTATACCCCTACTGGTTGGTCTAGGAATCATGGCTGAGACAGATATGGGAATAGGAGAAATTGCTTCATCAGCCACCTTTTACCGTACACTATCCAAAGGCTTCACGGATGACATTGAGAGGGTAATCGAATATTTAGTGGCCCTACAGGACCAACTAGACTTCCTGGCTGAGGTGGTTTTACAGAATAGGAGAGGGCTAGACCTACTGACAGCTGAAAAGGGAGGACTCTGCCTCTTCTTGAAGGGAGATGCTACTTTTATGTAAAGCAGTCAGGAATAGTCAGGGATATGGCCCAACAGCTAAGGGAACAGATCATGAAAAGGAGAGAGGAACTAGCAAATTCCTGGGGTGACTGGAACAATATCTGGAGCTGGGCATCGTGGCTTCTTCCTTTAACAGGTCTTCTCTTCATGTTCTTTGTGGTGCTCTTGTTTGGCACTTGTATTCTCAATGCAGTTACCTAGTGCATAACCTCTCGGATTGAATCCATAAAGTTACAAATGGTAATAGCTCAGTATAGCCCCCTAAACGATGGGGAGCTCTGAATATCCTACCAAAACATGAGATGATGCTTTCTACAAGTGATGGAAGCATCAAGAGGGGGGGAATGAAGAGGAAAAGTTAAAACGTTACCTCCATCTGCCTCTGTAACTCAGCTTGCCCCTGGCACAGTCTGGATCATGTAGGTCACATAGTCTCAGAAAGTGGGGACTTGCAATACTAGGAACTGGAGTTTATCTCACTCGCCCTTGTCCTGTTCTTTGCAGTCACCCAGCCTCTTGCAAATCTGCTTAATCATGCCTGTCCAGGCCAGGCATCCCCCTCCCCATCTTGACCACTGCTCCCGCATGCGCGAAACCCCTTAGTTTAAACCAGCCTATTAACAGCTAGTGTTGCCCACTACAGTCTGCCTATAAAAACTCTGTAATTCCTTTGTTCGGGGCTCAGAGCTTGGAGTGTTAACTCCTCTAGCCCCCGTGGCATAATAAACCTGAGTTCTCCGACTTTCCAAGTGTGGTGCTGCTGCTGTTGCTGCTAAGTCGCTTCAGTCGTGTCTGACTCTGTGCAACCCCATAGACAGCAGCCCACCAGGCTACCCATCCCTGGGATTCTCCAGTCCAGGAATACAGGAGTGGGTTGCCATGTCCTTCTCCAATGCATGAAAGTGAAAAGTGGAAGTGAAGTCGCTCAGTCGTGTCTGACTCTTAGCGACCCCATGGACTGCAGCCCACCAGGCTTCTCTGCCCATGGGATTTTCCAGGCAAGAGTACTGGAGTGGGGTGCCATTGCCTTCTCCAGTGTGGTGCTAGGTATCTTGAATACTTGTTTCTGCAACAGAAGGACGGATTCTGAAGTCAAAACTCCAATACTTTAGCCACTTGATGTGAAGAGCTGACTCATTGGAGAAGACTCTGATGCTGGGAAAGATTGAAGGCAAAAGGAGAAGGGGGGTGGCAGAGGATAAGATGGTTAGATGACATCAGCAACTCAATGGACATGAATTTGAGCAAACTCCAGGAGATGGTGGAGGACAGATGAGGCTGGCATGCTTCAGACCACGGGGTCACAAAGAACTAGACACAACTTAGCGGCTGAACAACAACGAAAATTCTGAAGAAGACTCAGTAGAANGATGGTTAGATGGCATCAGCAACTCAATGGACATGAATTTGAGCAAACTCCAGGAGATGGTGAAGGACAGATGAGGCTGGCATGCTTCAGACCATGGGGTCACAAAGAACTAGACACAACTTAGCGGCTGAACAACGAAAATTCTGAAGACTCAGTAGAGTACTATCATAGCAGGGCTCATTAAAATGTAGATCTAGCCACAGTTGGGCTGAATTATGTCTCTCAAAACATTGTAGCTGCCCAGGAAAGGCTACTATGACACAATTAAGCTAAAAGATGGATTTCCAGTAATTCCTACACAGTTTGAAAACATTTTGCTTCTGAAGCCAGTGGTATGAATTGATTAGCAAAGTTAGCTATAAAAGGACACATTTGTCTCGAACACTTGATGTTTTAAAACCAAGAAAAATGTTTCTTCGAAGTACTTATTTCTACTAAAACTGTGGCTAATTACTTATTTATGAAATTCTCAAGATGCCAAAAATTCATGTACATCTCTTTAAATCCTGTGTTGTTTTTTTTTTTTGACGGATTGAAAATTTTTTAAATACCATGTCTAAGTTCATATGGCTGTGGATCAACTTCATCCACAAAGCAAGATGATTTCCAAAATCAAAACACAGAGCCACAGGAAATGTGTATGTTTCCATTTTTCCAGCAGTTATCTGAGTCTCATGGACTTTTGTTTGTTGTTTGTCTGTTTGGGAAAGGTAAGTGTTATAGCTTTAACTACTGATTCAATTCCTTTAGTAATAATTTATCTAGCCATGTTTTCTCTTTTTTCTTAAGTCAGCTTTATTAAATTACATTTTTCCAGACAAATTTCTATTTTATATTTAAAATTTATTGGCATAAATTATTCACAGATGTTTGTTTTTTATATATTCATTGGCTCTCTAGTGCTGTTTCCTTTTATTCTTATTATTGTCTGTTTGTCTTACCTCCTATTTTTTTCTTAACAAGTTTTGCCAAAATTTTGTCTATCATATTAATGTTTTTGTAACACACTTCAGTATTCTTTCCTGGAAAATTCCATGGACAGAGGATCCTGGCGGGCTACAGTCCATGGGGTCATGAAGAGTCAAACACAGCTGAGCAACTGAACACATTAATGTTTTTAATTATTTTATTGAGTGGTAGTATTTGAACACATTAATGTTTTTAATTATTTTATTGAGTGGTAGTATTAAGATCTGTACAATTTTAAGTATGTTTATTACATCTCAAAAAATAACTGTATGGAAGAATGAAACCAAGGAATTTTGAACACAGGGTTCAAAACGATGACTACTTAGAGTTGAGGGAGGCAGGGGAATGAGATGGGTGGGAGAAGCACACCATTAGGTTTAGACTATTACCAAGATCTTGGCTTTGTTTGGGGTAGTTATTTCATGGGTTCTTATTAGATTAAAAAGATAATTTTTGACAGGATAATCACTCAGTATTTTTTGTATCTGTGGGATTCAGGAGATGTAGAAACTGTTCTTTTTTCCTTCATTTATGCTTGGAAATGTACAACAGCAAGAGGCTGGCCAGATGCCCTAAGGAAGTGAGGCTAGAAGACCACCATGGGAAGAAGCCACAATTCCATTGAGTGGGGGTAAAAATGAATATTTCTTGTGAGCCAGATATGTACCTGTTGGATGGGGGACTGAGGGAAGGGTTCACCTAGAGTGATGGGATCATTACAGCAGGAATATTTTGAATGCAGAACCAAGAAGCCAAGGATTGGGGGTTTTCCAGAGTGGCCCCTATTGAAGAACTGCCCATACTGGAAATATGCAGATGTAGATTCTCAGAAGGAGGAATCTCTGAGGGGCTTTAGGAGAGCAAAAGAACATTCATCTTTCTGTTATCACCTGAAGGCACCAATGCCATGTTACCACTACTTCCCACCAAACCTTTGGACCCCAGGTTCACAGAACTGGGTCAACTATTATCCTTTGTCCATGACACACTCATCATATTCATCATTAATCTAAGCATGACCTATCTGTATATATTTGACACCTCACCCCACCCACATTTGACTGGGAGAGTGGGAAAGAACACCTAGTTCAGCTACAGCACTCTCTCTCTCTCTCTCTCTCTGAAGAAATTCTCACTCTGAAATTCCTCTTAAACAAAATATAAGCCAATCCTTACCTATGCTGAAGGCAGGTCAAAAGAAAGTCAACAAGTTTCACTTGTTCTTTGTAAGTGATCTAGCATGTGTTGTTCTCAGCCTTTGGGGCTCCTGTCAAAATTCCAAGACCGCAAGAAACATTGAATTGAACGTGCTGCTAGACAAATGTGGATTGTGAGTTCATCTTTAGTAGGATCCTACTGATGGTAAATCCATGCAAACTAAGGATTTGCCCCTCCAGAGTGTTTTTGCACTCCCTCTTGCCAGGGTATTATTGGTTCAAAACAACTTTTATGCTAATTTTTTAGCAGGTAGCATAAATTCAAACCCCAAGCAAACATAATGCACAAGCTTGTCCTTAACACTTCTTAGGAACTTTTCTCCATCCATGACAGACAGGTTTCTTGGTTGCCTCTCTGTATCAATTAATTGTTTTCTTAATTTATGCTTTTGTTGTTGGTCTGGACCTTTGAATATCTCGTCTCTATGCAGGAGCCTTGGGTCCAAGTCACTCTCCATTCTAGTTTAGACCAAAGACTCATTGTCTGACTCCACACAGATATTAAAACCCTACTTCCTGGATTACAGAAACTGGCAACCTCCCAACCTCCAGGTAGAAAACCTGGAGGGCTTCAGTTCTACAAGAACCAATCTTCCCACACCTGAAAGTAGATCCAGTCCCTATCCACCTTGGTTAGGAATGACTGAGTGAAGGGATCACTCTTCCTCTCACCAAAATGGAGTGGGACAGACCAGCCAGTGGACATACCACTCAGGGTTGTAACACACCCCTACCACTGTGTCCTACCTTCCTCCCTATCCAGAGCTCATCCTTCCTTCAAGGCCAAACATAGGACTCCAAACATCTGCGGGGTCTTTCCCCATGACTAGAAGCCATACTTATATCACCTTTACCACAATCCATGACATTCTTTATACCACCTGATTGTCTCTCTTCACATCATCCTTTGTTCTATGTGTTAAAATACAGCAATTTAGTAATCTGATTTTTACAGTCTATTGTATTCCCAATTACAATATAATTAATTTTTAAAACATATCAGAATTTATGGATCTAACCAAATGTAGTCACTTTGAAGGGAAAAAATAATATCCTTTATGTTGATATATTTCTACTTTTATGATGGTGTTACTGAAAACATTTTTTTTTTTCGGACACACTGTTTTTGATCACATCTCAAATGCCTTAAATATTCTGTAAAACTAAGTTATGAGAAGGCAGAAACTGTATTAAGACCTCCTTTTTCAAAGCTCTTCACAGAGATGGGAGAGACAGTGCAGTATAGTTAAGGAGTGATGTACCTGGATAAAACAGGACAGAGGGACTAGAGATTGGAGACAAGGCATCAAGGGACTAGGGTTACAGAGAGAAATGGCTGTGGGGAAGCTTTCAAAGGTGGAGCATGTTTTCGAGAAGGAGATTGTCTCTGACAATTAAGCCTGTATGCTACATCAGCCAAATTCCCCACGACATCAGCAACTCAAGCAGGCTTTGCTTGACTTTTCAGGGATTCTTTAAAAGACAAGGGCTCTCGGGGGAAGTAAAGTGAAAGTGCATCTTCCTCCTTTGTGTCAGACTTGTGGCTGGAGAAGAGATCTGGAGGCACTAGGAGACGATCTGCTTCCTCTGGCCAGAGGAGGCAGGTTCTCTGCTCAGCTATGCTCCATGCCAAATATAAGCTTGGTGACAGGCATTCATGAGCATTTTATTCCCTCTGTCTCCCCAGAGTTTCTACAGTGCTGGCACATAGTAGGCACTCACTGGATGTTTGTTGAATGAAAGAATGTTAGCAAGTTTGAACCTTTGAGAAGCTTGCAAACTTGTCTCTGGCTCACTGTCCAAGCTTAAGTACAGATTGACTGACTAGACCTGAAGGGATAAGCTAGGCTCATTCTTACTTCAGTGGATAATTCCATTTCATTAAAACACTGTAAACTGAAAAACCAGTTTCAGGTCGGAAATGTAGGAAAATTAAAGGGCAGAATGGAAGATAAACTGGAGTAAGACCTACTGTTCTCGAATGTTGCTTCTCTTGTTTCTAACAATAGGTTTTTATTAAACCAAAAATTTGATTGTTTAAATAAATATTTAAGTTGACATTTAAATATTTAAATGAAAGTTACAAGAAATGTGTTATCTCAATCTGGGCAAAAGGCAAAGACAAGAGACCCCCTGGTGACATGCAAACTCCAGGAGCAGGATGTGGCTCCCCACCTTCTGACATGACATGGGACACTCGCCAAAGGAGGTTTCAGCCATAATTGCTCTGTCTAGCCTCACTGCTGACTCTTGGTAAATTTGAAAAGTCTTCACAAATTTTCAAGCAATTACAAGTACTACATTGATTCAGATGCAAAGAACTGATGTTAAGAACTGACTCACTGGAAAAGACCCTGATGCTGGGAAAGATTGAAGGCAGGAGGAGAAGGGGATGACAGAGGATGAGATAGTTGGATGGCATCACCAACTCAATGGACATGAGTTTGGGTAAACTCCAGGAGTTGGTGATGGACAGGGAAGCCTGGCATGCTGCAGTCCATGGGGTCTCAAAGAGTCAGACATGACTGAGAGACTGAACTGAACTTTCATTTAGATGATTTATGATTTGGTATTTTTTAACGATGCAATTGCTTTGTTCTTACAAATTTGATGCAACATAACAAAAGAAAATATTTTTTCACGAGCACCAAATTTTAGTAAAATGTGTAAAATTTTAATTTTATAAGCATCAAAAGTACTACAAGTAACAAATGTTCCCCAAATATATCCCTTTAATGGTGGTTCATTGTGTATAAAGTAAACACATAATATGTAGTATATGAAGCCACATAATCCACAGTTCATTCAGGACTGGTGTTTGCATTGAATGCACTCCCAGTGGAAAGCCATGTTTTAAATAATAAAAACATTTTCCTGTGACGTTTTTATAAAGGCTAAACTGAAAAGAAAATAACTTGTATTTATATAGCTAAAGCAGAAATATTTTTAAGTACTTTTTAGGGTAGCTGCTTAGTAAATTTTATTTTTAAATTCTGAATTCCTTTTGAGAACCCTGCTCTAGAAACAGAAATTATCAAGTGCTTCTGGCTCTGGGTTCCGGTTGCATTTAGCTAGGTCTCTTAAAGAACAGGAAACTGTGGACTCAGATGAAGGCACCACATTAGTTTCTTGGGATCCACAATGAGCAAGAGCAACAAGCCAAACCCCTCTCTTAGGAGCTGTCCTACCGCTGAGGGAAGACCATCCCACTACACAGGTTTCTACCCTCCTCTGAAGGAATGTCAGGGGCAGCCCCATCATGCCTCACACCCATGATCCCCATCTCCACACTGCTCCCTCTATGCCTAATTCTGACCTATTCCTTTCTTTACAAATACTTTACATGGGTCCTTGGGCCTCCCGGTCAGCAACTCCTCGCCTTGTATTTGCTATTTCTTTTCGTCTCCTAAATTAAAACCTGGCTCTCTCCTGGACCACGCCCTTTTAGCCTTCTGGAGGCAACCCCATGTTCTTCCACTGGGGGATCTTTGGGTTTCCAGTGCCACTTCCAAACCATCATTCACATGCCCTTGATCCTGAGACATTCTTGACTCCTTCCCCTCTCTTCCCCGTTGACGTCTCAACTTGTAATCATGTCTCCCAGTTTTTGAAGAATTCCACTCTCAGCCATGGAAACCTTTGGCACCTCAATTCACTGTCATTCTCTTTCATCTTATATTATCTTTAACAAACACATGAAGGAAGCAAAAATATATGCAAGGTGTTCAATGAGACTAGTAATCAGGCAAATGCAAATTAAAACAAAACCCATTAGTGTCAATACTATAAGATGGGCAAATTTTAAAATTACAAGCCAGATAATATTGAGTTTGTTAAAGATGTGAATACATGATAATTCTCACATACAATTGGTAATGTACATTGGTACAGCCACAGAAGAGAGAGATTTTGTAATAAAAGTCAGATTAGAAACACTACTTAAACACATGTACAAGGAAACAAAGCTGCAAAGTTGATTTCCTTATTGTTCATACCAGTGTAACAATTCAAATGGCTATCAACAGATAAATGGAGAATTGGTTGTGGTTTATTCATACACTGAATAGTACATAGCAATTAAAGTACATATACAAAAAATAAAAACAGGAAATTGGATAAAGGTTATCTCTGGGGTAAGAAAGAGGATAGTGGGGCTGGGGATGGGTAAAAATGGGTCTTCGTTTCTATGTATTACTATATTTTATTTATTACATTAAAAAGGAGAGATTAAAAACATGTAATAAGGCAAAAGAGTGAAACCAGAATAACAGATACATTTTATTTATTACATTAAAAAGGAGAGATTAAAAACATATAATAAGGCAAAAGAGTAAAACCAGAATAACAGAACAGAAAAAAGTGTTCTGTCATTTCTTCTTGGCAACAAGATTGGAAACCTTAGCTAACTTAAGAATTTCAAACTATCTCCAAGCAATATAAATGATACCTACATAGGAAAAAAGAAAGATGTTTGGCAGTTATTCAGTTAATCATTTCGGTATCACACATCTAAACTTAAAATATGCATGAAATTAACTTGTGAGGAATAAACTATTCTTAAGTATTTAATATTGATCACAATTACCAAATAACAGTCAAATCCCCACAACAGTTTGTACTATATGGAAACAATCTTTTGTGAGTGCAAAACTCCAAAATGTTCAGCAAAAGAAAAAAAAAATGTAATTTGTTTCTACACCTGGCCTTACTTAAGGAAAGCAATGCTTTATTTATTCAACATCATTATGAAATGAAGTGTTTCAAATAATTTTATGCCTTTACGTGCCAATACTTTTTTATTAATAATTTTAAACACTTGTATTGGAATCACTTTTGGAAAGAACATTTGGATGTTTGTCTTTCTTTTTTTAAGACAATAGACAGAGTATGATTAAGATTCTCACATTGACTTGGGGTCAAGAGTAAGTAGGCTCATAATTTCATTCTGTCTTAATTCCAAAGGACCTTTGTCTCCAGGAAATATATGTATTAATAGTAGTAGTTCCTTGTGTACTTTGGACAGCCAAACAATTGGTGAATGTGTCTCCAGAAAATTACTCTTTTCCCTGTTTAAGCTGTTCTTCTGTCTATCTCACTGAACTTGAGCAACATCTACTCATAAACACACAGCTGTCAATACCCCTTTATTTTCACCATGCTTCTGGTTGATTGGGTCCATATTTCATAATTTTCTTCACAAAGATCGGTAGCAATAATCTGTACATAAGGACTGTTTATCCCAGCAGTATGTGACTACAAGGCTGGGGATTTAAAATTGTTGTGTCTGTTTTTAGCCTATACCTTCTTCACTCTCAGTTGTCAGCCTCCAGCAGCAGTTTTCTTATTCAACCCACTTCATTCTTCTTGCTGAGAAATCCCATGGACAGAGGTGCCTGGCGGGCTACAATCCATCGGATTGCAAGAGTCAGACACGAATTAGTGACTGAAACAAAAACAAAAATTTATAAATTTTTGAAAAGAATAAACATGCTGTTACTGACAGGCTAGAGTCTTTCCTGTGAGGTAAGTGTGTAGAGTTGGGCACATGAACCATTTTTTTTAGCTCTTCTTGTGTGTCTATTTCCTTCTCCTCTGGGATTTCTTGGGCAAGAACACTGGAATGATTGCCATTTCCTTCTCCAGGGAATCTTCCTGGACCAGGAATCAAACCTGCGTATCCTGCTTTGGCAAGTTTTGTTTT
>SJYX01007762.1:301911-317103 GCA_006410675.1 Oreotragus oreotragus | reverse complement strand
CCCCACATCTTCCCTCCAGATCATCCCCATACACCAGCCCCAAGCATCCTGCATCCTGCATTGAACATAGACTGGCAATTCATTTCTTACATGATAGTATACATATTTCAATGCTATTTGGCAAGTTTTTGTTTGTTTGTTTGTTTGTTTACCACTGAGCCACCAGGGAAGCCCCAGGAGGTATCTACCAGTCCATGGGGACCGCTGTTCTATGTCAGTGATCAGGCAAGTTTTTGTTTGTTTGTTTGTTTGTTTGTTTACCACTGAGCCACCAGGGAAGCCCCAGGAGGTATCTACCAGTCCATGGGGACCGCTGTTCTATGTCAGTGATCAGGCCGAATGATGGTACCTTTTATAAACAGTTTGGTCATAATTCATGTTATCTATGATGGCTGTCATGCTGCAGTGGCAAAGTGGCTGAGATAGAAAATAAATGGTCCAGAAAGATTAAAAAGTTTATAGAAAAAGATAACCTACCCTTAATTTAGTCTAACTAGTCAGTCCTACCTAAAAAGGAGGTTCACCTTCTTGAAGGAGGTGAACTCCAGCAATATCTTTCTTTTTCAAAATGCAAACACGGAATAAATGGAAAATAATCAGACAGATTACTAGGAAAATGGTTAGTAGTTTCTGAGCTACTTTAATATATTTGTCAATTCTTAGCAGCTTGAAATCGTTACCACTGGACAAGAGCAGTTATAGACAACAGTGGTGTTTATATAAGCAACTCACGAGAGTACCACATGCTTTAAGTATAGCAAAGGTACATTATAATTTTGTCTCAGCACATGTACCCCAATGTTCATCGCAGCACTGTTTACAATAACCAGGACATGGAAGCAACCTAGATGTCTATCAGCAGACGGATGGATAAGAAAGCTGTGGTACATATACACAATGGAGTATTACTCTGCTATTGAAAAAAATGCATTTGAATCAGTTCTAATGAGTTGGATGAAACTGGAATTTTCACATCCTATTAAACAGAGTGAAGTAAGTCAGAAAGATAAATACCAATACAGTATATTAACACATATATATGGAATTTAGAAAGATGGTAACGGTGACCCTACATACAAGACAGCAAAAAAGACACAGATATAAAGAACAGACTTTTGGACTCTGTGGGAGAAGGTGAGGGTGGGATGATTTGAGAGACTAGCATTGAAACATGTATATTATCATGTGTGAAATAGATTGCCAGTCCGGGTTTGATGCATGAGACAGGGTGCTCTGGGCTGATGCACTGGGATGACCCTGAGGGATGGGATGGGGAGGGAGGCGGAAGAGGGGTTCAGGATGAGGAACACATGTAGATCCATGGCTGATTCATGTCAATGTATGGCAAAACCACTACAATATTGTAAAGTAATTAGCCTTCAATTAAAATAAATTAATTAATTTTAAAAAGAAAAAAATTTTTGTCTCAGACATAAAATTAGATAAGCAATGGAAAATACCTTAAATAATAATTGTGCTATATAACATAATGCATAATTGATGTGGTGCTAGACCCACAGTTTGGGATACTGAATAAGTTATTAAGGCAACTTAAAGTTTATATTTTTTAATAAAGCAGATCATAAACATTATCCAAACATACATTTTTATCTTGGTTATATCAATATATATGATATTAAGGAAAGAAAATACAACAGAAATGCGGTATCAGAAAATGGAATTAATACCTATAATTTAGCTGTCATATTTTATGATACATATTAAGTATTTGCTTGCTAGATACAGCTAAAATGTTAAAGGCAAATGATTTGATTTATGTTATCCAAAGTCCATGAAATAGCTATTTAAATGCTATATGAGTTGTAACATACCTGTATATTGGACAGATATACTGAATAAGTCTATTGAGTGGGATTTCATTAAAACAACTTGCAGTCCATCTCCTCAATGCCTATGAAGCTATTCTGTGAAAGAAGCTTTGCCCCTGCACTAGATAAGAATTCAGCCAGTTTCCTGACTTTTCTATTAATTTTAAGGTAGTAGCTATTGCCATGGTTACTTTAAGAAACAAAATACAATTAAGCACTGGTTCAGGACATTAACCAATCCTTCACTCTCCACTCAATATTACTTATGAGTGTAAGATCTTACAAAGGACAGGTATGATTTTATGTATTTTGCCTTAAAAAGCACTCTGAAAAATGACAGTAATCAAAACAGCATGATGTAGTAAAAGAAGAGAAACATGCAATAGAATTGACCAGACCAAGGAGTCCAAAAATAGACCCAAACAAAGACATACAACTGATTCTCGAAGTAGGAGTAGAAATCCATTGGGAAAAAAAATAGTCTTCTCAACAAATGGCACTGGATCACCTGGATGTCCATAAGCAAAAAAAAAGTCAACTGAAACACAGATCTTACACCTTTTACAAAAATTAACTCCTCAAGAACAGATCTAAGTGTAAAATGCAAAGCACTTAATTTCTAGAAGAAAATATAGTATAAAACCTAGGTGATATTGGGTTCAAAAATGATCTTTTAAATACAACACAAAAAGCAAAATCCATGAAGGAAAAAAAAAAATTGATGGCAAGTAGAGGAGCCTGGTAGGCTATATAGTCCATGAGGTCACTAAGAATTGGATACGACTGAGGGACTTCACTTTCACTTTTCACTTTCATGCATTGGAGAAGGAAATGGCAACCCACTCCAGTGTTCTTGCCTGGAGAATCCCAGGGACGGGGGAGCCTGGTGGGCTGCCGTCTATGGGGTCGCACAGAGTCGGACACGACTGAAGCAACTTAGCAGCAGCAGAATTCACTAAGATTAAAAAACTTCTGCTCTGTGAAAAACATTGCTAAGAGAATGAAAAAAACAAGCCACAGACTGGGCAAAAGTCTTTGTAAAACACTTATGTAATAAAAAAAAATTTATTTCAAAAAAAACCTCTTAATATTCATCAATAAGAAAATAAACAACTGAAATAAAAAATGGACAAAATATCTGAACAGATATCTTACCAATGAAGACATATGGATAACAAATAAACATATGAAAAGATGCTCAGCATAGTTTAACATTAGGAAATCAAAAATCTTTAAAAAAGAGATTTCACCATACACCTATTAAAATGGCTAAAATTCAAAACACTAATTTCTGACAAGGATGAAGAAAAAATAACTCTCATTCATTGATAATTGGAATGCAAACTTATGTAGACACATTAGAAAGACAGTTTCATAGTTTCTTAGAAAGTTAAATATAGGTTTATCATACACTCTTGGATATTTACCCAACTGACTTGAAAATTTACGTCTGCACAAAACTCTGCACACAAATGTTTATAGCAATTTTATTTGTAATTGCCAAAAACTGGAAGTAACCAAGATGTCCTCCAATAGATGAACATATAAACATATTTCGGAACATTCATATAATGAAATACTATTCAATGATAAAAAGAATTGAGCTATCAAGACACAAAAGCATGGATAAATCATAAATGAATATTGCTAAGTGAAAGAAACTGGTCTGAGGAAACTATTCAGTACATGATTACAATCAAATTTTTTTCTCATACAATTTTGGTAAACAGCTTCTTTTGTATCTCAATGCCTCAGCTGAAACTTCAGCTTCGATGCCTTGTTATAAATATGTACAAACACATATTCAGGGACCAAGAAATATTCAATCATAAAATTTCTAAATATAAACCTACTAACTTTATATGTTACTTCACTAGATTATAAACACCTCAAATGCAATAACCATAGCTTCTACTTCTTTGCAAAGCAAACACACACACACTCACACACACATATAAGAAACATAATTTTTAACCCCCAAATTGACTCAGTAAATGCTGGTTGCTGATTTGTTGATGTTGTGTATCTGTGTATACCTAATTTTACAAAGGTAGTGAAGCATGACTCTGAGGTTAGGACATAATTTGGAATATAACTTGGAACCAGACTTGGACTTCTGGGTTTCCATTTAAGTCACTAGTTGACCACTTGAAAAACTGACACGGGTTATTACCCCTATCACTGTACACAGAAGGATCCAGATTAGACAGTCAATCCTGAAAAGCGAGGTTGCATTCAGATCAAACTGAACATCCAAATTGCTATCCCAGTACATTACCCAGAGAAAATATTGTGTACCTTGTAATTCATTTGAATCTGTAAAATTAACACTTTCCATTGAGGAGTTAGACTCTCTAGAACTACCAGAAGCAGAACTTAAAATTCAAGTACAGGCATCATTCTTACCCACAAGCTAGCAAACCAGCTCAGTTCACTGTGAAATATGAACAGCAGGAGTATGCGCATGGTTCCTTTGGGTCAAAGGGAATTCTGACTGGCTCTGAACTGTTCCTCACTGAGCAGGGATAAAGTTTCCATTTTATAGCCTGTCCTCACACAAGGTGTCCCACATTCCTCACCCTCTGTTCAGGGGCCTGTACGCATCTAGGAGCATGGGACAATGCTCACACAAGGTTTGAAGACCAATCACTCGCCAACCCTTCAATGGTGGTGCTGAAGACCAACCACTCACTCCTTCCCAAGTCCTCACCCAGCCTGGGTGTCTACCCCCGCCCACTTCAAACACTCCTGTCCGTTGTCCCTTCTCCTCTTCTCTTTCCACGAGCTCCGGCCTTCCTTCATCTTTGGGGATGGAAAAACTGATAAACATAAGCATATATTAGAGTTTTCTCCTCCTGGGTTAGGCCAGCAGCTCCTTTACTGTCTTTGTCTCTGCTTCCATGTGGGCTGGGAAGAGAAAAGCAGTCCTTGGGCACCGCTGAGAGGGCGAGATATACTGGGAGGGAGAAAAATATGGTAAAGCATCTGCCCGCAATGCAGGAGACCCGGGTTCGATCCCTGGGTCGGGAAGATCCTCTGGAGAAGGGCATGGCAGTCCACTGCAGTGTTCTTGTCTGGAGACTCCCTTGGACAGAGGGGAGCCTGGCGGGTTACAGTCTGTGGGGTCACAAAGAGTCAGACACAACTGAGCAACGAACACTAGTACTACTATGTCAGAAAACACACAGATTTGATCCTAAGCAGTATGGCCCTGCCATAAATGCTTTTCAGTCAACATGCTTTCTCCTTCACAAAACTGCTCTCCTTATTCACCTCCCATGCTGTATGTTTTCAAAGCAAAATGGTTTAAAAACAAGAAGTGACGCAGTTTGAAAATGTTTAGCCAAGAGAGAGAGCGGAGCCTAACAGACAGAGCGAATGTCATGACCAAACACGAGAATTTAATAAGCTAGGCTATGCTTACGTCACAGGGATAATGTGAAGGGAGTCTTAGGCAACCGTCACAGCTGATGGCCAATGAACAGACAAGGAAAATAAGCATAGACCAAGAGAAGCCGTGCCTGGTGTCCAGGCAAAGTGGTGACCCACGCTAGGCAGGAGCACTTTTACTGACTTAGTGATGGAGATGAGGAATAGAGAGGGGCTGCTAAAGCTCTGTAGGGACCCGTTACTTCTAAGAAAATGAACTGGAGCTCCTAGTTGCTGAGTATTTGAACAGAATCAGTTAATACAGCTATAGATTCTATAAAAGCTCCAAAGATGTTCTAGTACATAAGCCTGCTCAGAGAAATGTTGATGACAATGGAGAAAAGATAGTCTCTTTAATAAGTGGTGCTGGGAAAACTGGACAGCAACCTGTAAAATAATGACTTTAAAACATTTCCTTATACCATATACAAAATAAGCTCAAAATAGATTAAAACCTAAATGTAAGACCTGAAACAATAAAATTCCTAGAAGAGAACAGATGCAGAACAGTCTTTGACACAAATCATAGCGATATTTTTTCATATCTGTTGCCTAAGGCAAAAGAAACAAAACAAAATATAAACAAATGGGACCTAATTAAACTTTAAAGCTTTTGCATAGTAAAGGAAACCATTGACAAAATGGAAAGATATCCTGCTGGATAGAAGAAAATATTTGTAAGTGATATGACCAACAATGGGTTAATGTCTAAATACAGAAACATCTCACACAACTCAGTATCAAGAAACAAAAACAGCCCAATTAAGAAATGAGCAGAAGACCAAATAGACATTTTTCCAAAGAAGACATACAGATGGCCAACAGTCACATGAAACGATGCTCAGCATCTCTAATCATTAGAGAAATGGAAATCAACATGATTTTTAGACTCTTTGGTGGATTTTGAGTCTACTCTAAGTGAGCTTAACAAGGTAAGTTTAGGCCAATAATCCTTAATGTTAATTCCCAACACCCCCCTCACACTGCATGGAAATCTGTTAAAGGTTAACACCAAGTGGCTTTTTATTACTTGTTTTTGGTTTAGATGTTGGTGTTAGGAAATACTTCTGTTTTATACCAGAAAATGTTTATGAATTCATTCCTATACAAGTATCTCTAATTTATACTATAAATCCTTCTTTTAGCAATGTTTGTGTCCCTTTTGGGACAAATCATTTTCAAAAGGTGTGCTTATAATGAGTATATTGTTCTGACTCAACTCAGTGTTGTACAAACACAACACCCACAACACGATGTAGTTTTACTTTTCTCTGAATATTGCCTTCACAAGCTTAATCAAATCTGACTTTTGCATTCCTTAGACATCCTACCGGATAAAATGGGGCTTCCCTGGTGGCTCAGATGGTAAAGCATCTGCCCACAATGCAGGAGACCTGGGTTCGATCCCTGGGTCGGGAAGATCCCCTGGAGAAGGAAATGGCAACCCACTCCAGTACTCTTGCCTGGAAAATTCCATGGACAGAGGAACCTTGTAAACTACAGTCCACGGGGTTGCAAAGAGTCAGGCATGACTGAGTGACGTCACTTCATTTAGACACCCTAGGCATATTTCAAAACTTTTCTGGTTATTTTCTATTATTAAAACTTAGTCCAGTTGAAACTCAGACTGGATTTGCAAATCACATCTTCTCCTCCCATTAGCACAGTTTTGACCCAGACCCCTGTGGAGTCCAGAGAGGAAGGGAGCACAGGAAGCTGCAAGCTGCCTTCATTTTACCTCTATTTGCAGTCTAGTGCCTCCACTATGTTCGCAGGAAAGGAGGCAGAGAGAGGGATTCCTATTTAACTAGTCCCTGTAGTTCCTTTTCCCATTGGTTGCTTTGCTTTTCAAGATAACATTAATAGCTATAGATACACCCCCATGTTGCTGTGATTTAGTTGCTAAGTCATGTCTGACTATTTAGGACCCCATGGACTGCAGCACACCATATCGTTGCTTTTCAAACATTTGCTTTCAAAAAGCCCTGTGGGAGCTCTTGGGTCTCCCTGATAGCTCAGTTGGTAAAGAATCTGCCTGCAATGCAGGAGACCCTGGTTCAATTCCTGGGTTGGGAAAATCTGCTGGAGAAGGGATAGGCTACCCACTCCAGTATTCTGGCTTGGAGAATTCCATGGACTGTATAGTCCATGGGGTCGCAGAGAGTTGGACACAAATGAGCGACTTTCACTTCACTGTGGGAGCTCTTGCTGTGGCTCCTTGGCCCCTGTCCAGCACATTTCCTAACTCAGGAGATCTAACTGGTTCTACCTCCTTCACTCTCCAAACTTCCACTTTCAGAGGAATGAGCCATAGCACCATGGCAGCCCATCAACCAGGCCCTTCTCAGTGGGAAGCTCTTGTAAGTGATGCAAGCCCAGAGGCCTTCCACTGCATCCTTCAGACTTGCAAGAGATAAGGGTATCCTCATGCTGGCCACAACTCTCTCAGCCCTACCATCTCCCAGCCCTCCTTCCCCTGCTCACATGAGATGAGATGGGATCTGTCAAGACAGATAAGCAGGTCATCCAATTGGAGGTCAAGCTGTCCATTTCCCCTTATCCAGTTGCTACAGGTAATGTTTTTGGAGCCTCCCTATCATTGGGGTTGGGGAAGGGCAGTGGCATATAACTCACTCCTCTCCCAGGATATGAGGAAGCATTAACTCCTTAACACAAATACCACACATCATTGGTATTTTCCTGACTTCCTCCTCTCTCCCCCCATTTTCATGCATAGACTTGGAGTGGAGGGGGACACGGGCAGGAGTAGCTGGGAGTGTGACATGTTAGTCTCTCGTGTGTGTCTGAATCTTTGCGACCTCATGGACTGATGCCCACCAGGTTATTCCATCCATGGCATTCTGGAATACTGGAAGGGGTTGCCATTCCCTTCTAAAGGGGATCTTCCCAACCCAGGGATCAAACCCAGGTCTCCTGCATTACAGGCAGATTCTTCACCATCTGAGCCACTGGGGAAGTGCCTAGTGGTAGAAGAGACTATTCATTCAGTCCTAATAAACCTGGAGCAGGTGCTTTCAGGGTCCTCTATGAATCAATAGTTTTCTCCACAATGGGGGTTCTGTGATGGCTCAGAGGGTAAAGAATCTGCCTGAAATGCAGGAGACCCATGTTTGATCCTAGGTTGGGAAGATCCCCTGGAGAAGGGAATGGCTACCCATTCCAGTATTCTTGCCTGGAAAATTCCATGGACAGAGAAGCCTGGTGAGCTACGGTCCTTGGAGTCACAAAGAGTCAGATATGACTGAGTGATTACGCTCCATAATGGTAGGTAGTTCTTGTTTGATGTTTTCAGCTATGGGCTCTAGTGCCCAGTCCAGGGTTTTAGGAGAAATATCCCTTCACATAGTTTAGCAGCCTTCCACAGCAAAATTGACAAGCTTTAAAGAAAATAGACACAATATTTTCATCACAGAATTCAAAGCACAAATCTGTCAGGAATGAGTGAGACTGTCCTTGTGTGTGTGTGTGTGTGTGTGTGTGTTTGTTTGTGTGTGTGTGCACGCGCGCATAGGCACAGAAATCCCCTCCTATTCAAAGCATTCATCTTGAGCCGATCAAGAAAAGGACAATTTACAAAGCTGAGGGAACCAGTCAGCTGCTTGGGGACGGGGAGCAGATATTCAAGTCTTCAGGAACCTCCCATGCCTTCTCTGATACCTATAGAGGATTGTGCCTGAAATTCCCGAGCCCATAAAGGATTCAGCTTTCCCTCATCCTCTAACCCTCATTTAACCCTAAGGTCAGTCAATAAGTCACTACTTGGAAAAGAATTCTGAAGAATATGGAGTGTAGATGATTAGGAAAAGCCTAAGAAGTAAAGAGAGTTATAATCGATATAATACAGGTTATTCCCTCTGTGACTTTCCGAGAACCCTGAGGAGATGAGAATTGCATTTTGTAACTTGATATTGAGAATAGAGGGCTGGTGTAGCTGGAGGACTCTGTTCTCTCCCTCCACAGCTCTGCATCCTCAGTAGTCACTCAAGGAACTCATGACTTTACATTCCTACTGTTTGCCATGAGAAGGGAGCTGGTTCCTACTGCTCAGCTGCTGGGACTGACAATACACACTCCAGGAATAATACCTCAACAGGTACAAAGCATCCTAACACAGCGTCTGGCCATAAGAGCTACTGGAATTAATATTTTTGAACCAAACTGATTTCAAACGTTTTATGTCTAGCTGAGGACTTAGAAATGTTTAAAAAAAAAAAAAAATGCAAAGTTAGATACCAATGGTTACAAAGGGAAAAAGTGCCAAGAGCAAACTAATGGTGGGGAGGCAGCTAGCCTTGAGTTAGAACACTGATGTGTGGTCTGGAGGCTTTGCCTCCAGAGGAATAGTCAGCTGGAAGAAGTTCAAGACCAGGAGGGGCTAATGGTCTTCTATCAACTTTTGGTCAGAGGTAGTGTTCTTCTAGTGCTAGGAGCAGGAGATGTACCAAAGTTTCTTCTTGGAAAAAAAAGACTAGAAAAGACAAGAACCAATATCTTCTCACCAACACCAGTGAGACAGCAGATTGGTCCCACCAAGGTCTAAAGTTCACTTGGTTTGATCTAGCCTGGACAGTGCCAATAAATCATAGCTACATTACCACAATGTAACCATCCCAAATCAGGTCACATTTGTCATCTTTTTTTGATGTGTACCATTTTTAAAGTATTTGTTGACTTTGTTACAATATTGCTTCTGGGGCTTTTGTTTTGTTTTATTGGCCACAAGGTATGTGGTATCTTAGCTTCCCAACCAGGGATCAAACTCACACACCATGCAATGAAAAGTGAAGTCTTAACTTCTGGACTGCCAGGAAAATCCCCTCCTTATTCCCATTTTATAGATAAGGAAACTGAGGCACAGAGAAATTTATGTGACTTGCTCACATTTATGTAGTTTATGAGTAGAGCCAGGTTAGATATGATGCAACAGATCTAGTGCCTGCACGTAACCACTTGGCTTTGCTTCCTCTGCTGAACAAGAAAGGCCTTCACACCCCAGCGTCACCTAAAGGTGCTTCTCCTCCTGGTGCCATAACCTACTCCACTATCAGCAAAGGGCAGGGGGAGGAGTCAGAGGAATGAGCAGTGAAGTTGGGGAAATGGCCTCCCTCTCTTCATGCAGCCAAGGAGAAAGCATTCGACTTCACTTTCACTTTTCACTTTCATGCATTGGAGAAGGAAATGGCAACCCACTCCGGTGTTCTTGCCCGGAGAATCCCAGGGACGGGGGAGCATGGTGGGCTGCCCTCTATGGGGTCGCACAGAGTCGGACACGACTGAAGTGACTTAGCAGCAGCAGCAAGGTTTTCAGGAAGAAAAGAATACATTCCTTCCCTGTCTGCAGTTCCTGAGACATCTATGCTCTTAACCCAGTTGTCAGAGGGAGCGGTTTCGGTGAGTGACTGATAGGGTCAAAGCCCCACCTAGTGGCTTAAACTGAAAATACGCCCAGAAGATGTTCTGGAGAATCAGAAACAAAGATTCAATGCAAGAAAAGAGAACTGAAAGCAAAAACTGCCCATGCCCAAGGCCTTTCTGTACCCTCTGTAGCTTGCAGCCACACATCATTAAAAGAAGTTTTTTAGGGTTTTTTTTTATTTTTTTGTTTGTTTGTTTGTTTTGTTTTGTTTTTAATGTCAGCCCACTCAAGGATTTACCCAGCATATCAGGAACAAAACAAGGGCTAGAATCCCAGAGACATAACCGCAGCCCTCAGTCATTTACTCTACAACAGACTGAAAAACTGCCTCCTGAAATCTCTCCCCAAGATTAGGAAGCATCTTAGGTATCCGTGAAAGCGAAAGTCTTAGTCAGTCGGGTCTGACTCTACGCAACCCCATGGGCTCTAGCCCACCAGGCTCCTCTGTCCGTGGCCCAGGTTCTGGGTCGGGAAGATCCTCTGGAGAAAGGAATGGCAACCCACTCCAGTATCCTCACCTGGAGAATTCCATGGACAGAGGAGCCTGGCGGACTATAGCCCATGGGGTCCCAAAGAGTCAGACACTACTAAACTACTTACACTTAAATATCTGCCTGTAGGTCTTTTTCAACATATGGGGAAAACTCAAGAGAGAAGGTACTGGTGATGAAGGAGCAGGGAAGGAAAGAAAATAGGAAAGAAGTGATTCTTCTCAAAATGTTTCCCCTGAACTTGTGCAGAAACCTCAGAATAATAGAGGGAAGAGCTGTAGACTGCACTGATATAGGCTGTACCCCGTCTTCCTTGCAATTTCAGAAACTGTTAGTGGATCTCTATCCCTTGTTCCTTGCTAAGGGACGTGTTAAGGACAAGCCAAAGGGAACCAGACCAAGCAAGAGCAAGGCAGTTCACCTGAGACAAGTGTCAGCCACCTCCTTGGGAGAGAGGTTGATGGGTCAGGTCAATACCCCCAGCAGAACTTAGCTAGCTGGGGTATATGACAGTGGAGAGTCATAGGAAGTAGGGACAGCTAAGAGGGGAAGGTAAGGTAATAATAGCTTCTAGAATTCTGAGCAATGGTCATGCCCTAGTGTCAGGGACAGTCAAGTCAGGGTGGTTGTTAAGAAGGGTCTGTGGTAGTGCCCAACTCAGAAAACCAGGCAACAGGCTGGGCTCCCCCACCCACTTCTAGAAACCTGGGGAGTTGGAGAAACACCAGCTACAAACTTGCCATCTGGTTTTCAAGAATGAAGTCACTAGCCACTGTGATCACTGACCTTTAATTCAGCCTGAGAAGAGTTCAGGGTGGAGATCAGCAATCAGGCACTCTGTGCCTTGGGGAAAAACTGACAGAACAGACCTTCAGATAGTTATGTATTTTCAGGAGAAAATATTATCAACCCTATTTCTTACATATTCTCATACCTAGAAAAGCATTAAAATAATTAACAGGGACATCTGCTCTTTGTGACGCATAGCAACACTCTACCAAGATTCGAGGTGTTTGCTTGATTTCACATACCCCTTCACAAAATCATACATATACTGACTCCCACACTACCTGTTCAGAGCAGCTCCTCAGAGCTATATGAAAGACTGTCTCCTGGACTATATAGTCCTCAGTAAGTTCTCGAGTAAAACTTAACTCTAAGCTCTCATTGTGCGTTTTTTTGTTTTTTGTTTTCTTTTTCATTTGACACAAGCATTTAAAGAATCAGAATAGGTCTGGACAGACAAAAGTTGATTCAGGCAGCAGTCAAATGTAGTGTCAACCAACATCAGGTCATGTTTTCAATCTACACAGACTTGGTCCCAAGTCAGTTTAGGTTAGTGTCATGCCAGGTGTGACAGACCCTTGAACCTGTTGGAACCAGGATGCTGGTACATTTTCTAAGAATGAGCCTTCAGTGTCCCTTTCTGTCCCTAGGCTTTGTTGTACCTACTCTGCAGGCACTCCAACCCCGATAAGCCCCCAGTATCCTGACTAAGGCAGAAGATGGTACCTCTCTTATTTGAGCCTCAAGAATTCTTGCCCTTCAGGCAGGTCTGGACTGGCAACGCATCCCACTCCATCACTTCCTGTGAGTCTCTACGATCAAATACCTGAAGTTTCAGGTTCCCCCGACTCTTTCTCTCTTGTCTATTTTTGCTCACTTATATTTTTACTTTTTAATGTTGCTTCTGTCCTTGGGTGAAGTGTGACTTCTTCCACCTCCTGTTTATATAGTCATCATGACATGAGACTCTCGCTTCATGTTGGGTCACTCCCAGGCTGCCAGACTGCTCTCCTCCCCTGCTGCAAAGGCTCCGTCAGTCTGGAAAGGTCACGTTAGGTCCCTATGTATTTGTCAGACAGAGTTGATTATAACCCCCTGAAATCAGTGAATGAATGAGCATACCTCTGTAGAAGTTAATGGCATCAACTACTTATGTTCCCCGTGGGGGGAAAAAAAAACTGTTAGTTGCTCAGTCATGTCCAACTCTTTGTGATCCCATGGACTGCAGACTCAGTTCATGGAATTCTCCAGACAAGAATACTGGAGTGGTTTGCCATTCCCTTCTCCAGGGGATCTTCCTGGCCCTGGGATCGAACCAGAGTCTCCTGCCCTGCAGGCAGATTCTTTACTGTCTGAGCCCCTTATATGTACCTGCTTTGAAAAACTAATCTGTCATAACAAAGAGACCTTGAAATACAGTGGCTTAAAAATAAAGTTTCTTTCTCTTTCATGTTATATTTCAGAAAAGTCACAAGCTGTTGGCTGGTCATAGTCCTTCAGGGGCTCTTCTGCTTTATTTCCTCACCAATGCTTTAGATAATTCTCCTATGTTCAATACATACTTGAGCAGCTCAGTTCAGTCACTCAGTTGTGTCCGACTCTTTGCGACCCCATGAATCGCAGCACGCCAGGCCTCCCTGTCCATCACCATCTCTCAGAGTTCACTCAGACTCACGTCCATCGAGTCCATGATGCCATCCAGCCATCTCATCCTCGGTNGTCGTGTCTGACTCTTTGCAACCCCATGAATCACAGCACGCTAGGCCTCCCTGTCCATCACCATCTCCCGGAGTTCACTCAAACTCACGTCCATTGAGGTCGGTGATGCCATCCAGCCATCTCACCCCTGTCTCTTATACACATCTAGTCCATGATGCCATCCAGCCATCTCATCCTCGGTCGTCCCCTTCTCCTCCTGCCCCCAATTCCTCCCAGCATCAGAGTCTTTTCCAATGAGTCAACTCTTCGCATGAGGTGGCCAAAGTACTGGAGTTTCAGCTTTACCATCATTCCTTCCAAAGAAATCCCAGGGTTGATCTCCTTCAGAACGGACTGGTTGGATCTCCTTGCAGTCCAAGAGACTCTCAAGACCACATCCTCCAACACCACAGTTCAAAAGCATCAATTCGGCACTCAGCCTTCTTCACAGTCCAACTGTCACATCCATACATGACCACAGGAAAACCATAGCCTTGACTAGACGGACCTTAGTTAGCAAAGTAATGTCTCTGCTTTTGAATATACTATCTAGGTTGGTCATAACTTTTCTTCCAAGGACTTACTATTTAAAAGGTGATGGGGATACCTCTCTGGTGGTCCAGTGGTTGAGACGTCACCTTACAATGCAGAAGGGTGCAGGTTTAATCCCTTAAGATCCCACTTGCCTCTTGGCCAAAAATGCAAATCATAAAATAGAAGCAGTATATTAACAAATTAAGTAAAGACTGTTTCAAAAAGGGTTCCAGGTTACATTCCTCGGGAGATACAGTCTCAGTTTTATTGGAACTCAAGATCTAATGGGAAGATAAAGCAAGTAAATAAGTCCATGTGTTCAGAGAAGAAAATCCAGCACAATAGAGTCTGTGGGGATGAAATGGGGGGCGGGGTGGGGAATGGCTTTAGACCAGAGGCAGCAGGAAAGTCTTCACAGAGGAAGCTGTTTATGAGACGGAATTTGAAGAATAAACAAAATTTCAGTATAAAAATAAGATAATAAAATGTTACCAGCAGAAAAAAAAGCACTATGAGCCAAAGTTGAAGATAATAAAATGCAGGAAATCTAGGAAGCAATGAGCATACGAGTACATAGGGTATTCACTGAAAAGATTCTGGAGGGAGATCAGAGCCTCATTGTAGAGGACCAGACAAGGAACCAATCCTTCACTTGCAGGCCATGGATAGTTTCTGATAGTTCAAGTTGAACAATGAATGGTCAGAACTCTGAAGCTGATCCTGAAAGTTGGACTGAAGAGTTCAGTTCAGTTCAGTTCAGTCGCTCAATCGTGTCCGACTCTTTGCGACCCCATGAATCGCAACACCCCAGGCCTCGCTGTTCATCACCATCTCCCGGAGTTCACTCAGACTCACGTCCATCGAGTCCGTGATGCCATCCAGCCATCTCATCCTCGGTCGTCCCCTTCTCCTCCTGCCCCCAATCCCTCCCAGCATCAGAGTCTTTTCCAATGAGTCAACTCTTCGCATGAGGTATCTGGCCAAATCA
>SJYX01007762.1:281621-293325 GCA_006410675.1 Oreotragus oreotragus | reverse complement strand
GATGAATGGATAAGAAAGCTGTGGTATATATACACAATGGAGTATTACTCAGCCATTAAAAAGAATACATTTGAATCAGTTCTAATAAGATGGATGAAACTGGAACCAATTATACAGAGTGAAGTAAGCCAGAAAGAAAAACACCAATACAGTATACTAACACATATATATGGAATTTAGAAAGATGGTAATGAGGACCCTGTATGCAAGACAGCAAAAGAGATACAGATGTGTAGAGCGGACTTATGGACTCTGAGGGAGAAGGAGAGGGAGAGGGAGAGGGAGGGATGATTTGGGAGAATAGCACTGAAATATGTATACTATCATGTAAGAAATGAATTGCCAGTCTATGTTCAATGCAGGATGCAGGATGCTTGGGGCTGGTGTATGGGGATGATCTGGAGGGAAGATGTGGGGTGGGAGGTGGGAGGGGGATTCATGTTTGGGAGTTCGTGTAAAAAAATAAATAAATATTAAAAAAATAAAATAAAATAAAAAAAGAAAGAAAGCTGTGGTACATATACATAATGGAGTATTACTCAGCCATTGAAAAGAATACATTTGAGTCAGTTCTAATGAGGTGGATGAAACTTTAGCCTATTGTACAGAGTGAAGTAAGCCAGAAAGAAAAACACAAATACAGTATACTAATGCATATATATGGAATTTAGAAAGATGGTAATGATAACCCTGTATGTGAGACAGCAAAAGAGATGCAGATGTATAGACCAGTCTTTTGGACTCTATGAGAGAGGGAGAGGGTGGGATGATTTGGGAGAATGGCACTGAAGCATGTATATTATCGTATGTGAAATGAATCGTCAGTCCAGATTCAATGCATGATACAGGATGCTCGGGGCTGGTGCACTGAGATGACCCAGTGGGATGATATGGGGAGGGAGAGGAGAAGGGGGTTCAAGATGTACACCCATGGCAGATCCATGTCAATGGCTTCCCTGGTGGCTCAGATGGTAAAGCGTCTGCCTGCAATGCGCCAAGATTTGGGAGAATGGCACTGAAGCATGTATATTATCGTATGTGAAATGAATCGTCAGTCCAGATTCAATGCATGATACAGGATGCTCGGGGCTGGTGCACTGAGATGACCCAGTGGGATGATATGGGGAGGGAGAGGAGAAGGGGGTTCAAGATGTACACCCATGGCAGATCCATGTCAATGGCTTCCCTGGTGGCTCAGATGGTAAAGCGTCTGTCTGCAATGCGCCAGGTTCGATTCCTGGATTGGGAAGATCCCCTGGAGAAGGAAATGGCAATCCACTCCAGCACTCTTGCCTGGAAAATTCCATGGATGGAGGAGCCTGATAGACTACAGTGCATGGGGTCACAAAGAGTCGGACATGACTGAGTGACTTCACTTTCACTTTCATTTTCATGGCAAAATCAATACAATATTGTAACGTAATTAGCCTCCAATTAAAATAAATAATTTTTAAAAATAAAACATAATATGCAAATTCTATTTTAATAAAACTAGAAAAAATTTAATAGAAATAAAATTTTAAATAAATAAATGCACATTACCTGACCCAGCCATTCCACTTTGAGAATCTACTCTATAGATGTACTATTCATGCAAATGAAATTATGGATGTCCAAGATTATCTATCATAACAATATTTGTAATAGAAAATTGGAAACAAGTCAAATGTTTATTAATAGGAAACTGAATGAATGGCGGCACATTCATACAGAAGAGTATTATGTAGAAATTTAAAACAATAATCTCTAAGACAATTAAGAAGCAAAAATTAGAAGTTGGGAAAATAGTGTGTATAGCATGCTAACATTTTGTGGAAGCTGGGAGCCAGATAAGAGTTTATATTTGTACTTACTAGTAAATCCATAAAGAACCCTGGAAAAGAAACAAAATAAGACAAGAAACTAACAATGATGATTATCTGTAGGATGGTATGGGGAAGGAGGTGGGAGGGGGGTTCAGGATGGGGAACACGTGTACACCCGTGGCAGATGCATGTTTATGTATGACAAAACTAATACAATATTGTAAAGTAATTAGCTTCCAAAAAAATAAATTTATATTTTAAAATTTTTTAAAAAGAAAAAATGGGTAAATAGGAAACTTTTCACTATGTTCCCACATGCACATGCACACATGCACACACATACATACATTTTTCAGATTCAGCACAAATGCTTCTTTCTCTAAGGGGCCTTCTTGGTTTCTGAACACCCCGTCTGGGACGCCAATAGGCATTTTGTGCCATTATTAGAGCACTATGCTCGTCTTTGAATTGCCTTAATTTGAATAGAATCATATTTTTTTCCTCTAAGAAGAAAGTGGAGGAGGAGAAGATGAAAAGTAGAGGAATAGGAAAGTGTGGGAAGAAATATGGAGGAACTTGCCACTTTCTGAATCTTCAGGAAGAGAAGATTTTTAATATTTAACATGGTCATGAATTTTAAAATGGCACTGGAACACTACACTATACTGTAAACACTTTGTGGGCAGACATAATAATCTCCAAATAGCTCATCACACTGCATGCTAATCACTCATTTCTTTCCTATCTTCCCCACTAAACCATGAGCCCCTTAAGGGGATGGATTTTATGGTTTCTTCACACACAGCAAGTGATCCATTGAAGGACTGAAGAGACTGGATTTGTACTCCTTGCTAGAGGGAAAAGTTAGCAGCTTGGGAAAATGAACACTCAAGACACAAATCTTATACGAGTTCTTTATTTTATGAATTCTAAGACATTTACGTTTTCTGGTTTCATCTGTGAAATTGAGTGGCACCTCTCAGTCCCCGAAGTTTGAGCAGCAGCTATCACTTTTCATCCCTGCCTGTTTCACTGTAACCGGCTCACTTGGCAAGCCTGTTTAGCCTGCCACCCCAATGCAGCTAAACGCAACGTGACCACAGAATCTGTTCCTCCAAACTGAAACTCTCTTAAGAGTGAAAGGGGACACTAACCAGACAGGACACTATGACAAGAGTAATTGAGAAATGTCTCAGGCAAACGTGGGCAGAGAGTCACCAGGTGATACACCCAGTTAGTACCATGCATACTGAATATAAATGTCATTCAGAATGTCTTCAAATAGACTGGGCTGTGATAAGCCTGAAAGTTTAAAATACCATGTTCACACAAAGCACAGAAACAGCAGTAGAATGTAAATTTGATATTAGTAAAACAAACATTCATTTTTGGAGAAATGGCCACAATTCTAGGTTTTTCCTACACAGCAAAAACCTAGTGTCCATGACACCCAAGTAAAACAAATATTGTACTTAAAGACCATAGAGCCATGTTACTTTTTTTTTTTTTTTTGGTAGAAAATATGCAAAAGTATCTGACTTGAAGCTGTTGGTTGGGGAACACACCCAAGTCCCTGCAGCTCCTCCCAGAGGTGTGCTCCTGCCAAGCTTCAGGCACAGCTCTGATCAGAAAGCAAGAATCCCCTCATGGGTTTACATGCTCTTGCACCTAATACACGTGAAATAAAATCTCTATTTAAATAAAATCTACTGAGTCTCCATCTTGACTTGTATAATCAAGATCTCCACTTCCACTGTCACATTCAGGAACCTCAGTATATAGGAACCTTATGATGCTAAAATCCTGGTTGAGAAGAGGGCTTATTTCCATCCTTTCATCATTGCTTCTTCTCCCTCAGATGCCATGGCTGAAGGACCTTTCTTTCATCAAAGAAAAAGGTTTGAGGGGCAGAGTAGGGCAGAGGCATTAACCTTCAGCACCACCAGATCACCCCACTCAGCATTTCCCCAATCCCTAAAAGCCCCTCACTAATTGATTCTGGAAACAACCTCAGGGAATTGATTGGATTCTATAAATGTAAGACTAAAGGTCCAAGACCCTCTTCACTCCCTATGCACTGCTCAGCAAATAACCATCACCTCCTTGCCCTAAAGAGAGCCTCTCAGCGGTCTCACTGCTTCCTGGAGGATCCAGTGGTGATGCAGAATAGTGTCACCTGAGAAATAAAATAACTGCATCCCGAAAGCGTCCTTAGGCACTCTCATTCCTCCTCTTCCATGTCTCCAGTCAATCTCCTCTAGCATGTGTCCTGCTGCCAAAGAAGCCCTAGGGGTCCGGCAGACCCCTCATGTCTATAACACCAGTGTGCCTGCTCCACCAGACAGACAACCGGGGTGATTTCATCATTTTCCAGGGAGGTGGTTTCCTCTGACCCCACAGGTCTAGGACTGTGGTTTTTCTCCCATGAAAACTGAGGAGTGTGGCCAATGATCTCCAGCGTCCCTTCCAACATAAACAGCCTATCATCCACAATTCATTTCTCAACTGACCGTCCTTACACCCAATGCCAGAGTATTTGCAAAACTGTTGTTTTCACATTTGAAGGAAAGCTTGAGGCCAGAAACTGGTCACGTGTAGAAGGATTGAATGAGAAGTTGCAGGTCTCCACCGCAAACACTAGGCAGGTCCCTCTGAATGACAATTTACCTGGCTTTAAGTGGCCTTGCCAGCACCTCCCCTGCCCTCTTTGTGCCTAAGATCTTTTCCAGTTCAGTTCAGTTCAGTCGCTCTGTTATGTCTGACTTTTTGTGACTCCATGGACTGCAGCATGCCAGGCTTCCCTGTCCATCACCAACTCCCAGAGCTTACTCAAACTCATGTCCATTGAGTTGGTGATGCCATCCAACCATCTCACCATCTGTCCTCCCCTTCTCCTCCTGCCTTCAGTCTTACCCAGCATCAAGATCTTTTCCAATGAGTCACTTCTTCACATCAGGTGGCCAAAGTATTGGGAGTTTCAGCTTCAACATCAGTCCTCCCAACGAATATTCAGGACTGGTCTCCTTTAGAACTGACTGGTTTGATCTCCTTGAAGTCCAAAGAACTTTCAAGAGTCTTCTCCAATATCACAGTTCAAAATCATCAGTTCTTCAGCTCTCAGCTTTCTTTATGGTCCAACTCTCATATCTATACATGACTACTGGGAAAAACCATAGCTTTGACTAGATGGAAATTTGTTGGCAAAGTAATGTCTCTGTTTTTTAATATACTGCCTAGGTTGGTCATAGCTTTTCTTCCAAGGAGCAAACGTCTTTTATTTCATGACTGAAGTCACCATCTGCAGTGATTTTGGAGCCCAAAAAAATAAAGTCTGTCACTGTTGCCATTGCTTCCCCATCTATTTGCCATGAAGTGATGAGACCAGATGTCATGATCTTAGTTTTTTGAATGTTGAGTTTTAAGTCAGGTTTTCACTCTCCTCTTTCACTTTCATCAAGAGGCTCTTTAGTTCCTCTTCACTTTCTGCCATAAGGGTGGTGTCATCTGCATATCTGAGGTTATTGATATTTCTCCCTTCAATCTTGATTCCAGCTTATGCTTCATCCAGCCCAGCATTTCACATGATGTACTCTGCATATAAGCCAAATAAGCAGAATGACCATATACAGCCTTGACGTACTTCTTTCTCAATTTGGAACCAGTCTGTTCATGTCTGGTTCTAACTGTTGCTTCTTGATCTGCATACAGGTTTCTCAGGAGGCTGGTAAGGTGGTCTGGTATTCCCATCTCTTGAAGAATTTTCCACACCCTTGTCTAACTCAATGAAACTATGAGCCATGCCATGTAGGGCCACACAGGATGGACAGGTCATGGTGGAGAGTTCTGACAAAATGTGGTACACTGGAGAAGGAAATGGCAAAACACTTCAGTATTCTTGCTTTGAGAACTCCATGAACATTATGAAAAGACAAAAAGATATGAAACTGAAAGATGAATTCCCCAGGTATGTAGGTGCCCAATATGCTACTGGAGAAGAGANAGGCATTAACCTTCAGCACCACCAGATCACCCCACTCAGCATTTCCCCAATCCCTAAAAGCCCCTCACTAATTGATTCTGGAAACAACCTCAGGGAATTGATTGGATTCTATAAATGTAAGACTAAAGGTCCAAGACCCTCTTCACTCCCTATGCACTGCTCAGCAAATAACCATCACCTCCTTGCCCTAAAGAGAGCCTCTCAGCGGTCTCACTGCTTCCTGGAGGATCCAGTGGTGATGCAGAATAGTGTCACCTGAGAAATAAAATAACTGCATCCCGAAAGCGTCCTTAGGCACTCTCATTCCTCCTCTTCCATGTCTCCAGTCAATCTCCTCTAGCATGTGTCCTGCTGCCAAAGAAGCCCTAGGGGTCCGGCAGACCCCTCATGTCTATAACACCAGTGTGCCTGCTCCACCAGACAGACAACCGGGGTGATTTCATCATTTTCCAGGGAGGTGGTTTCCTCTGACCCCACAGGTCTAGGACTGTGGTTTTTCTCCCATGAAAACTGAGGAGTGTGGCCAATGATCTCCAGCGTCCCTTCCAACATAAACAGCCTATCATCCACAATTCATTTCTCAACTGACCGTCCTTACACCCAATGCCAGAGTATTTGCAAAACTGTTGTTTTCACATTTGAAGGAAAGCTTGAGGCCAGAAACTGGTCACGTGTAGAAGGATTGAATGAGAAGTTGCAGGTCTCCACCGCAAACACTAGGCAGGTCCCTCTGAATGACAATTTACCTGGCTTTAAGTGGCCTTGCCAGCACCTCCCCTGCCCTCTTTGTGCCTAAGATCTTTTCCAGTTCAGTTCAGTTCAGTCGCTCTGTTATGTCTGACTTTTTGTGACTCCATGGACTGCAGCATGCCAGGCTTCCCTGTCCATCACCAACTCCCAGAGCTTACTCAAACTCATGTCCATTGAGTTGGTGATGCCATCCAACCATCTCACCATCTGTCCTCCCCTTCTCCTCCTGCCTTCAGTCTTACCCAGCATCAAGATCTTTTCCAATGAGTCACTTCTTCACATCAGGTGGCCAAAGTATTGGGAGTTTCAGCTTCAACATCAGTCCTCCCAACGAATATTCAGGACTGGTCTCCTTTAGAACTGACTGGTTTGATCTCCTTGAAGTCCAAAGAACTTTCAAGAGTCTTCTCCAATATCACAGTTCAAAATCATCAGTTCTTCAGCTCTCAGCTTTCTTTATGGTCCAACTCTCATATCTATACATGACTACTGGGAAAAACCATAGCTTTGACTAGATGGAAATTTGTTGGCAAAGTAATGTCTCTGTTTTTTAATATACTGCCTAGGTTGGTCATAGCTTTTCTTCCAAGGAGCAAACGTCTTTTATTTCATGACTGAAGTCACCATCTGCAGTGATTTTGGAGCCCAAAAAAATAAAGTCTGTCACTGTTGCCATTGCTTCCCCATCTATTTGCCATGAAGTGATGAGACCAGATGTCATGATCTTAGTTTTTTGAATGTTGAGTTTTAAGTCAGGTTTTCACTCTCCTCTTTCACTTTCATCAAGAGGCTCTTTAGTTCCTCTTCACTTTCTGCCATAAGGGTGGTGTCATCTGCATATCTGAGGTTATTGATATTTCTCCCTTCAATCTTGATTCCAGCTTATGCTTCATCCAGCCCAGCATTTCACATGATGTACTCTGCATATAAGCCAAATAAGCAGAATGACCATATACAGCCTTGACGTACTTCTTTCTCAATTTGGAACCAGTCTGTTCATGTCTGGTTCTAACTGTTGCTTCTTGATCTGCATACAGGTTTCTCAGGAGGCTGGTAAGGTGGTCTGGTATTCCCATCTCTTGAAGAATTTTCCACACCCTTGTCTAACTCAATGAAACTATGAGCCATGCCATGTAGGGCCACACAGGATGGACAGGTCATGGTGGAGAGTTCTGACAAAATGTGGTACACTGGAGAAGGAAATGGCAAAACACTTCAGTATTCTTGCTTTGAGAACTCCATGAACATTATGAAAAGACAAAAAGATATGAAACTGAAAGATGAATTCCCCAGGTATGTAGGTGCCCAATATGCTACTGGAGAAGAGAAATGACTCCAGAAGAATGAAGACATGGAGCCAAAGTGAAACACTCCCAACTGTGGATGTGACTGGTGATGGAAGTAAAGTCTGATGCTGTGAAGAACAATGTTGCATAGGAACCTGAAATGTTAGGTCCATGAATCAAGGTAAATTGGAAGTGGCCAAATAGAAGATGGCAAGAGTGAACATGGACATTTTAGGAATCAGTGAACTAAAATGGACTGGAATAGGTGAACTTAATTCAGATGACCATTATATTTACTACCGTGGGCAAGAATCCCTTAGAAGAAATGGGGTACCTCTCATAGTTGACAAAACAGTCCAAAATGCAGTACTTGGGTGCAATCTCAAAAATGCCAGAATTATCTCTGTTTGTTTCCAGTATACACCATTCAGTATCACAGTAATCCAAGTCTATTCCCCAACCAATAATGCTGAAGAAGCTGAAGTTGAATGGTTCTATGATGACCTACAAGACCTTCTAGAACTAACACCAAAAAAAGATGTCCTTTTCCTTATAGGGAACTGGAATGCAAAAGTAGAAAGTCAAGAGATACCTGGAGTAACAGGCAAGTTTGGCCTTGGAGTATAAAATGAAGCAGGGAAAAGGCTAACAGAGTTTTGCCAAAAGAATGCACTGGTCATAGCAAACACCCTCTTCCAACAACACAAGAGATGACTCTACATATGGACATCACCAGATGGTCAATATCAAAATCAGACTGATTATATTCTTTGCAGCCAAAGATGGAGAAGCTCTATACAGTCAGCAAAAACAAGACTGGGAGCTGACTGTGGCTCAGATTATGAACTCCTTATTGCCAAATTCATACTTAAATTGAAGAAAGTAGGGAAAACCACTAGACCATTTGGGTATGACCCAAATCAAATCCCTTACTATTTTACAGTGGAAGTGACAAGCAGATTCAAGGGATTAGATTTGATAGAGAGAGTGCCTGAAGAACTATGGGCCAAGATAACTTCTGAATGGGCTGCTCCAGACCATAAGCAGACCTTACTTCAACCCAACAACCTGCATGACAGGGCATGTGCTGTGTTTCTGAACCCATCAGCAACTGAAGCAAACACAGGCAAAACCCACATCCATCTGCAACAACCATCCACTCACATGTACAAAAGACTTGTTTCCTTGGAGTAAGAAAACTGACAGTTGGGGATTTCTATTTTTTTAATTAATTTTTTAATTGAAGGATAATTCCTTTACAGAATTTTCTGTCAAACCTGAGAGCCATAGATATACATATATCCCTCCTTTTGGAACTTCCCTCCCATCTCCCACCCCATCCCACCTCTCTAGATTGATACAGAGCCCCTGTTTGAGTTTCCTGAGATGTACAGCAAATAGACGCTTACTCCTTAGAAGAAAAGTTATGACCAACCTAGATAGTATATTCAAAAGCAGAGACATTACATTGCCAACTAAGGTCCGTCTAGTCAAGGCTATGGTTTTTCCTGTGGTCATGTATGGATGTGAGAGTTGGACTGCGAAGAAGGCTGAGCGCTGAAGAATTGATGCTTTTGATCTGTAGTATTGGAGAAGACTCTTGAGAGTTCCTTGGACTGCAAGGAGATCCAACCAGTCTATTCTGAAGGAGATCAACCCTGGGATTTCTTTGGAAGGAATGATGCTAAAGCTGAAACTCCAGTACTTTGGCCACCTCATGCTAAGAGTTGACTCATTGGAAAAGACTCTGATGCTGGGAGGGATTGGGGGCAGGAGGAGAAGGGGTCGACAGAGGATGAGATGGCTGGATGGCATCACGGACTCGATGGACGTGAGTCTGAGTGAACTCCAGAAGTTGGTGATGAACAGGGAGGCCTGGCGTGCTGTAATTCATGGGGTCGCAAAGAGTCAGACATGACTGAGAGACTGAACTGAACTGAATGTAAGTTTCCATGTTACTCTTTCCATACATCTCACCCTCCTCTTCCCCTCCCAATGTCCATAAGTCTATTCTCTATGTCTGTATCTCCATTGCTGCCCTGTAAATAAATTCTTCAGTACCATTTTTCTAGATTCTGTATAAATGTGTTAGAATACAATATTTATCTTTCTCTTTCTGACTCACTTCACTATGTATAATTGGTTCTAGGTTCATCCACCTCATCAGAACTGACTCAAATGCATTCCTTTTTATGGCTGAGTAATATTCCATTATGCATATGTACCACAACTTCTTTATTCATTCATCTGTCAGTGGACATCTAGGTTGTTTCCATGTTCTATCTATTGAAACTAGTGCAGTAATGAACAATAGGATACATGTGTTTTTTTCAACTTTGGTTTCCTTGTGGTATATGCCTAGGAGTGGGATTGCTGGGTCATATGGTGATTTTATTCCTAGTTTTTTTAAGGAATCTCCATGCCGCCTTCCATAGTAGCTGTATCAATTCATATTCCCACCAACAGTGCAAGAGTGTTCCCTTTTCTCCACACCCTCTCCAGCATTTATTGTTTGTAGACTTTTGATGATGGCCATTCTGATGGTGTGAGGAGATATCTCATTGTGGTTTTGATTTGCATTTCTCTAATAATGAGCAATGTTGAGCATCTTTTCAAGTGTTTGTTAGCCATCTGTATGTCTTCTTTGGAGAAATGTCTGTTTAGGTCTATTTCCCACTTTTTGATTGGGTTGTTTGTTTTTCTGGCATTGAGTTGTATGAGCTGCTTGTATATTTTGGAAATTAATCCTTTGTCAGTTGTTTCATTTGCTGTTATTTTCTCCATTATGAAGGCTGTTTCCTTTGCTGTGCAGAAGATTTTAAGTTTAATCAGGTCCCATTTGTTTACTCTTTTTATTTCCATTACTCTAGGAAGTGGTCATAGAGGATCTTGATTTGATTTATGTCATTGAGTGTTCCGCCTGTATTTTTCTCTAAGAGTTTTATAGTTTCTGGTCTTACATTTAGGTCTTTAATCCATTTTGAGTTTATCTTTGTGTATGGTGTTAAGAAATGTTCTAATTTCATTCTTTTACATGTAACTGTCCAGTTTTCCCAGTACCATTTATTTAAGAGGCTGTCTTTGTCCCATTATATATTCTTGCCTCCTTTGTCAAAATTAAGATACCCATAAATGCATGGCTTTATTTCTGACTTTCTTTCTTGTTCCGTCGGCCTATATTTCTGTTTTAGTGCCACTACCATACTGTCTTGATGACTGTAGCTTTGTAGTATAGTCTGAAGTCAAGAAGGTTGATTCCTCCAGCTCCATTCTTCTTTCTCAAGACTGCTTGTCTGTTCTGGGTCTTTTGTGTTTCCATATGAACTGTGAGATTTTTTGTTCTAGTTCTGTGAAAAATGCCATAGGGATCACATTAAATCTGTAGATTGCATTTGGTAGTATAGTCATTTTCACCATACTGATTCTTCCTACCCAGGAACATGGAATATCTCTCCATCTGTTTATGTCATCTTTGATTCCTTTCATTAATGTCTTATAATTTTCTGTATACAGTTCTTTTGTCTCTTTAGGTAAGTTTATTCTAAATATTTAATGCTTTATGTTGCAATGGTGAATGGGGTTGATTCCTTAATTTCTCTTTCTTATTTTTAATTGTTACTATATACTTTTCTTCCAAGGAGTAAGTGTCTTTTAATTTCATGGCTGCAGTCACCATCTGCAGTGATTTTGGAGCCCCCCAAAATAAAGTCTGACACTTATTCCACTGTTTCCCCATCTATTTCCCATGAAGTGATGGGACAGGATGCCATGATCTTAGTTTTCTGAATGTTGAGCTTTAAGCCAACTTTTTCACTCTCCTCTTTCATTTTCATCCAGAGGCTCTTTAGTTCCTCTTTACTTTC
>SJYX01007762.1:196662-280762 GCA_006410675.1 Oreotragus oreotragus | reverse complement strand
GACACCACCCTTATGGCAGAAAGTGAAGAGGAACTAAAAAGCCTCTTGATGAAAGTGAAAGTGGAGAGTGAAAAAGTTGGCTTAAAGCTCAACATTCAGAAAACGAAGATCATGGCATCCGGTCCCATCACTTCATGGGAAATAGATGGGGAAACAGTGGAAACAGTGTCAGACTTTATTTTGGGGGGCTCCAAAATCACTGCAGATGGTGACTGCAGCCATGAAATTAAAAGACACTTACTCCTTGGAAGAAAAGTTATGACCAACCTAGATAGCATATTGAAAAGCAGAGACATTACTTTGCCAACAAAGGTCCATCTAGTCAAGGCTATAGTTTTTCCCGTGGTCATGTACGGATGTGAGAATTGGACTGTGAAGAAGGCTGAGCACCGAAGAATTGATGCTTTTGAACTGTGGTGTTGGAGAAGACTCTTGAGAGTCCCTTGGACTGCAAGGAGATCCAACCAGTCCATTCTGAAGGAGATCAGCCCTGGCTGTCCTTTGGAAGGAATGATGCTAAATCTGAAACTCCAGTACTTTGGCCACCTCATGAGAAGAGTTAACTCATTGGAAAAGACTTTGATGCTGGGAGAGATTGGTGGCAGGAGGAGAAAGGGACGACCGAGGATGAGATGGCTGGATGGCATCACTGACTCGATGGACATGAGTCTGAGTGAACTCCAGGAGTTGGTGATGGACAGGGAGGCCTGGCGTGCTGTGATTCATGGGGTCGCAAAAAGTCAGACACGACTGAGTGACTGAACTGAACTGAACTGAATGTTTACTCTTGTTTCTTTCATTTCTTTTTCATTTATTTTTGCTCAGATCTTTAAGATTTCTTTCCTTCTACCAATTTGGGGTGGGGGGGTTGTTCTCCTATTTCCAGTTGTTTTAGGTGTAAAGTTAGGTTGTCTATTCTATTTTTTTGTTGTTGTTTCTTGAGGTATTGCTATAAACTTCCCTCTTAGATCTGTTTTTGTTGCATCCCACAGGTTTTGAGTTGTCGTGTTTTTATTGTCATTTGTTTCTAGAAATTTTTTTTTATTTCCTTTTTGATTTCTTCAGTAACTGGTTGGTTGTTTAGAAACATGTTGTTTAATCTCCATGTGTTTGTGTGTTTTGTAGTTTTTTTTTTTTCTTGTAACTGATATCTAACCTCATAGCATTGTTGTTAGAGAGGAGGCTTGATATGATTTCCATTTTCTTAAATTTACTGAGGTTTGACTTGTGACCCAAGATGTTGTTTATCCTGGAGAATGTTCCATGTGTACTTGAGAAGAAGGTGTATTCTGCATTTGTATGGAATGTCCTGAAGATATCAGTGAGATCCATCTCATCTAATGTATCATTTAAGACGTGTTTCCTTATTAATTTTCTGTTTTGATTATCTGCCCATTGGTGTGAGTGGGGTGTTAAAGTCTCATACTATTATTGTGTTACTGTCAATTTATCCTTTCATGTCTGTTTAGTGTTTGTCTTATGTGCTGAGGTTGCTCCTATGTTGGGTGCATAGATATTTACACTGTTATGTCTTCTTCTTAGGTTGATCCCTTGATCATTATGTAGTGTCCTTCCTTACCTCTTTATTTTATTTTAAGATCTATTTATTTTAACCTTATTTATTTAAGGTCTTCTTTAGTTTAAAGTCTATTTTGTCTGATATGAGGATTGCTACTCCAGATTTCTTTTGCCTCCCATTTGCACAGAATGTATTTTTCCATCCTTTCCATTTCAGTCAGTCTATATGTGTTCTGAGGTCTGGAATGAGTTTCTTGCAGACAGCATATATATGGGTCTTGCTTCTGTATTCATTCAGCCAGTCTATGTCTTTTGGTTGGAGCATTTAATCCATTTACACTTAAAGTAATTATTGATATATATGTTCCTATTGCCAATTTTAAGATCTATTTATTTTAACCTTATTTATTTAAGGTCTTCTTTAGTTTAAAGTCTATTTTGTCTGATATGAGGATTGCTACTCCAGATTTCTTTTGCCTCCCATTTGCACAGAATGTATTTTTCCATCCTTTCCATTTCAGTCAGTCTATATGTGTTCTGAGGTCTGGAATGAGTTTCTTGCAGACAGCATATATATGGGTCTTGCTTCTGTATTCATTCAGCCAGTCTATGTCTTTTGGTTGGAGCATTTAATCCATTTACACTTAAAGTAATTATTGATATATATGTTCCTATTGCCATTTTATTGTTTGGGGATTATTTTTATAGATCTTTTTCTTCTCTTGTATTTCTTGACTATATAAATCCCTTTAACATTTGTTGTAAAGGTGGTTTGGTGGTACTGAATTCTCTTAACTTTTGCTTGCCTGAAATGCTTTTGATGTCTCCATCAATTTTGAATGAGATCCTTGCCAGGTACAGTAATTTTAGTTGTAGATTTTTCCCTTTCAGTACTTTAAATATATCCTGCCATTCCCTTCTGGTCTGCATGGTTTCTGCTGAAAGATCAGCTGTTAAGCATATGGGGTTTCCCTTGTATATTACTTGTTGCTTCTCACTTGCTGCTTTTAATATTCTTTCTTTGTGTTTAGTCTATGTTAGTTTGATTAGCGTCTTGGCTTCTTTCTAAAGAGTTTATCAGAAGACTTCTTTCTCAAGGGTCTATCCTGAATGGGACTCTTTGTGCCTCTTGAACTTGATTTACAATTTTCTTTTCCATATTGGGGAAATGTTCAACTCTTCAAAATTTTTCTCATACCCTTTCTTTTTCTCTTCTTCTGCGATCCCTATAATTTGAATATTGGTGCATTTGATATTGTCCCAGAGGTCTCTGAGACTATCCTCAGTTTTTTTTTCATTCTTTTTACAGCATTCTGTTCTTCAGAAGTTATTTCCACCTTTATTTTCCAGCTCACTGATTTGTTCTTCTGCCTCAGATATTCTGCTATTGATTCCTTCTAGAGTATTTTTAATTTCAGTAATTGTATTGTTTTTCTCTGTATATTTATTCTTTAATTCTTCCAGGTCTTGGTTCCTTGATTCTTGCATTTTCTCTATTTTGTTTTCAAGGTTTCTGATCATCTTTACTATCATTATTATGAGTTGTTGTTGTTTTTTTTTTTCAGGAAGTTTGCTTATTTCCTCTTCATTTATTTGGACTTCTGTGTTTCTAGTTTGCTCCTTCGTTTGTGTAGTATTTCTCTGCATTTTCATTACTTTTTTAACTTATTGTGTTTGAGGTCTTCTTTCCCAGGCTTCAAGGTTGAATCCTTTCTTCCTTTTGGTTTCTGCCCTCCTAAGTTTGGTCCAGTGGTTTGTGTAAACTTCATATAGGGTGAGATTTGTGCTGAGATTTTGTTTTGTTTTTCCTCTGATGGGCAAGGCTGAGTGAGGTGGTAATCCTGACTGTTGATGATTTGGTTTGGTTTTTTTTGTTCTGTTTGTTGTTTAGATGAGGCGTCCTACACAGGGTGCTACTGATGGTTGGGTGATGCTGGGTCGTATATTCAAATGGTTTCCATTGTGTGAGTTCTCACTGTTTGATACTCCCTAGGGTAGTTCTCTGGTAGTCTAGGGTCTTGGAGTCAGTGCTCCCACTCCAGAGGCTCAGGGCTTGACCTCTGGTCAAGAACAAAGATTCCAGAAGTGGTTTGTTATTGTACTGTGAAATTTAAACAAATATCCAGAAAGAAGAAACAAAGATGAACCCCAGACAAATGGCAGTTACAAAATCAGGCAAATAATAATTAAAATAATGGAATATACATCTATGAGCAAAGTCAAAACTGTCCAACAAAACCAAAGTATAGTAGATTGACCAGGCAAACAAAGGAAATCAAAAATTATATTTACCAGTTAAGAGCTAAACTGACTAAAGCACAAACTGGAAAACAAAACTAGAGCAAGGTGCCAAGTGGGGAATAAAACAATGAAAACAAAACTAACAAATATGTTAAGAGGAAAGGAAAGAAAGAAAGAATAGACAGAATAGACATGCAAAGTTAAATAGAAGTAGATGAAGAAGATTTATATACATTAAAGATTAACTGCAAGAGGAAAAAACAGTAGGGAAGGCAAACAAAGGAATAAATGTAGAAAAAATAATAGGTTTTTAAAAATTAAAAAAGAGAAAAGAAGGAAAAAAAGGAAAAAGAAAGGAAAAAGGGGGCGGGGGGTGGGAAACTCCACATAACTACAAAAGCCAAATGTAGAGGCAGAAGTTTACAACAACAGTGAAAAGTGTGTCTGAATATACACATATACCCATAAGCAAAATCAAAACAGTCCAACACAAAGTACAAAAAATTAACCCAGCTAACAAAGGAAACAAAAAATGACATCTACCAGAACAAAACTAACTAAAGCTAAAACTGGAAAACAAAACTAAAGAAAGGTGCCAATTGGGGAATAAAGCAATGAAAATAAAACTAACAAATATATTGAGAGCAAAGGAAAGAAAGAAAAGAAAGAATAGATAGGAAAAGTTAAATAGAGGTAGATAAAGAAGATTTATATACAGTAAAGATTAGCTGCAAGGAGAAAAGGACAGTAGGAAAAGCAACCAATAATATAGAAATAATGTAGAAAATAATAGTAGGTTTAAAAATTTTTTTAAGAGAAAAGAAAAAAAAGAGGGGGAGAACTCCACAGAACTGCAAATGTGGCAGAGGTTTATAACAACAATAAAAAATATGACTGAGGGAAAAAAATAAAAGCTTGAAAGCTTAATTAGATTTCATGGTGCCAATAAAATAAACAACAACAGAGTGGGAGAAAAGGAAGAAAAAGAAACGAATCCAAAAGAATCTACAGAACAAGTCAAAACATAAGAATAATAAAAGTTTTTCTTGAGTCACTGCTATCAGAGTCCTTTCCCTCGCTGGGAGTCACAGTCCACCTCACCTCCCTAGAATGCCCTCCAACACTGTGCTGATCTCTGGACCTGCTGTGGGGGCAGCTCAGATTCTAATCTGGCCCGACTCCTATGTGTTCTTGCCTCCAATGTCCACGGCCATCAAAAGTAGTGTGTTTTCTTTTGTGGGAGCTCTAAATAACCTCTTATATATTCCATAGACACAGAGTCTGGTTAGTTGGTTGTGTGGATTTAATCTGCAGCTTCCACAGCTGGTGGGAAGGTTTTGGATCTTCTTCCTTAGCCACACTGCCCCTGGCTTCAACTGTGGTTTTATATCCACCTCTGCATGTGGGTCGTGCACTGGGTTTGCTCTGGAGGACTTGGGTTTGCCCCTGGGAGGGCCAGGGGTGGAGGTGGGGCAGCTTCTTGGGTCGCAGGGGTTCTGGCAGCACCAGGTACTCAGGGGAGTTGGTGGCTAGGGTAGCAGGAAATATAGTGCTCTAGAAGGCTATGGCAACCAGTACTGGCTAATTTGCACCAGTGTGCTGAACCCATCTCCCTGACAGAAAAGCCTGGTGGGTCATAGTCGACAAGGTCCCAAAGAGTTGGACACTACTGAAGCGACCGTGAGCACATAGATGCAAGACATTTTTTGCCCGTGGCAGCTCTGCCCCAGTGAGAGTTGAGTGGTGCAGCTGCTTGGGTTGTGGGGAGCCTGGCAGCACCAAGTGTGCTGGGACACAGACTGCTGCCGCAGGAGTTATGGTCCTCTCAGAGACTTTTTTTGAGCCTCTTGTAGATGGCAATCAGAAGGCCTCTTTGGCTAGTCTTTCTCTGTAGCTCCGCCATTCAAGCACTTAGAGGGCTCCCTTGCCTGGGGTCCTACTCAGTAGTTCGGTGCATCAGGCATTTGATGGGCCAGCCTCTCTATTGTTAGGTTGCTGATGCTGGTGTGTGGGGAGAGAGAGGCTATGGTGATGGCTCCACCCCCTACATGTGACTTAACAGTATCACCTTGCTTCCATGGCTGCTTGGCTTTCCTCCACCAGCATTCCCACCACAACCTCCTCCCTCACATCCTCTCAATTCATCTCTCCGCAGTCGACAGCAGCCCTCCCCCTGGGATTGCTCTACAACCCCTAAACTCTAGCTCCCAGCCACTGTGCCTTCCAGGGGACCTGCATCCCTGTGCAAGGTACGTATGGCTGTGGTGAGGACTGCCTGGTTCTCATTCCATTTAGGCTGCCACAGATCAGCTGTTACCCTCTCAGCCTTAAATGTTTCTCCTCTGACTCAGACAATCGCCCTGATGTGGGGATTCAGTTCCTGGAGGACGGGTCCAGTCCTACTAATACTCCTGGTTTTCCCCCTAGTACCTTCATCCTACTGAATTTTGTGTGGTTCTGTATATTCTTTTCCTCTGGTCAGAGGAAAAGATATACTCCTGTCCACTCTCAGCTGTTGTTCTGCATGCACTTCTGTATCTGAAGATGTATTCCTGATGTGCCAATGGAGAGAGAAGTACTCCACTTCCACCTACTCCGCTGCCATCTTGTTCTCTCCCAGGGATTTATTTTTAAATGTATCTAATTCTATGTAAACAATTCTGGAGTTCTATGCAAACACAGCAAGTGTACTACAGCGAACTTCTAAAGCTCAAGCCTGTATCAACTGCAAATGAATTTCTCAACTTCAGTGTGTCTCAGCTCTCCCAATGATGTCTAATCTCTGAAATACTTCTGCAATGTAGTAGACATTTCTACATTAAAGTTTTTCTAGAAAATCATCATGACTTTGAGCTATTGATGCAGGAGCAGCCTACAGGAAGATGTTTACAAACTCTTTGCTGTTGTGTTCAGTTCTGTTCAGTTTGTGGAAAGAGAAAGGTTATATTGGGTTGGCCAGAAACTTCATCCAGGTTTTTCTACAACATCTTATGAACTTTCTGGCTAACTCAGTACTTGTGATAACATTTCTCTACCATGAAAAATAATGGAATTCCCTCTGCTATGCTTTATTTCTTATTGCTACTTCTACCCAGTAACTGTCATCTCTGATGCATTCTGTAGCAGGATTCAGCATGGCAGGCACTCACTGGGGACTTCTAGATGCACAGCACCATAAACACAGTTAAGAGCAGAATACAGAGCAGAAGGGAGAGGCATTCTGGCTGGGGTAGCTATGCAAAAACCATTGTCCAGAATAGAAAGCAGCATGAAATCTGTGCCATTGAAGACTCAAGCAAGAAGCACCATGAAATGGGCCACTGAATCCATCTTGATGAGTATACAAGCAAAGTGCCTGGAGAAGATAGCATTTCTGCTGAATCTTGAAAACCACTAAGTGGTCAGTTCTAGCTAGAGCAAGGCTTAACCTTCAGTATTTATTAAGAACCACAATTATAATGTACAATGCAGATTATCTGACAGGATGGCCAGATTTATCCTAGATTCAGTAAATCTAAGATAGATTGCATTGATTGAGTGTTGCAGGTAATTTGGAGGCAGGTGGTCAAGGCCCACACTGTGCACTGGGGTGGAGGCTGTGCTGGGGGAAAAAATGGTAGACAGGAAGAAAGGTAGGATGGGNGATTATCTGACAGGATGGCCAGATTTATCCTAGATTCAGTAAATCTAAGATAGATTGCATTGATTGAGTGTTGCAGGTAATTTGGAGGCAGGTGGTCAAGGCCCACACTGTGCACTGGGGTGGAGGCTGTGCTGGGGGAAAAAATGGTAGACAGGAAGAAAGGTAGGATGGGCCAGACCATAGAAATGCCATGCTGAGTAGGTTGAGCTCTTTTCTTTCAGCAGTGGGTGCTGTATCTATGTTTGTAAAAGGTTCCATTCTACTTGAAAGTTTTCTAATGTTCCAGCTCTTTTAAAACTACAGTGTTGCAAAGAATATACATGTTAGAGAATTTGCTGTGGCTTAAATTTTTATATTTTATTTTAATATAGAGCTATTGGTTCAAAGAGTAAGCAAGAATGAATTTGGATGCCCAACTGGGCACTCCTGCTTAAAATAGGATCCAAATCACAGGCTCTAGGACCAATGTGGTTATCCTCTCTCTGTGTCTTCTCATTTGCTTAAAAGAGTGAAGAAAACAGGTGCAGAAAACTGGAAAATTGAAATAAATTTTGTCATTTTGGTTTTCTTATAGAAATGTGGATACCACAAATGGGTATTCTATCAGTAAGAGAAATGCAGACACAAGATTCTCAAATCTACTGTGAGTTAGGACATTCTAGAAACTCGTTTGAACTACAGATGTTCTTCCAGAGGAAAGTTTTCAAGCTATTCAGTCTCAGAACCCCTTACTTTTTATACACTGTTGAGGACATCAACCAGCTTTTTATAGGACTTATATTCATAATATTTATTACACTGTAAATTAAAACTAATAGTATTTAAAATATTTATTATTCATTTAAAATAGTTGTGATAAACCATAACATGTCAACATAAATAACTTTTAATAAAAAAGGCTATGTTTTCCAAACCCCAAACAAATTTATTGAAAAGAGTAGCACTGTTTTACAATTTTACAAATGGCCTCACTGCCTGGCTTCAGAAAAACAGCTGGACTCTATCTGCTTCTCCATTCAATATGCTATAGTATCACAGTTCATGTAGCTTCTAGAAAACTCCTCTGGGCATTCATGAGAGAATGAGAGAATAAAGGGAAGATAACTTTTTTGTTTTTATTATGAAATCAGTTTCAACTATGCCGATCTTCTGAACCAGTCTCCAGGACCTCAGAAGATGTCCAGAACACACTTTGACTAAAACACAACCACTGTTGTCTGGATTCCATCTGTCTGAAATGAGCATGTGATGCAGAGCTGGAGGACCACTTGTTGTCACCTATATTTGAAGGCCTGAAGTGCTGATCACTTAGTCGTGTCCGACTCTTTGCAACCCTGTGGATAGTAGCCCTCCAGGCTCCTCTGTCCATGGGGATTCTCCAGGCGAGAATACTGGAGTGGGTTGCCAAGGCCTCTTTCAGGGGATCTTCCTGACTCATGGATCAAATGCTGGTCTCCTGCATTGCAGGCATATTCTTTACTGTCTGAGCCACCAGGGAAGCCTGGAAGTCTTGAAACACCAAGTGTTATACAAATCCAGAACAACCAGGAACTAACTTTGTTCAGGACTGGGAGACCAAAATTAGGTTAAGCTGCAATAATGGGTAAAAACAAATAATGAAAATATCAGAAAAAACCTCAAATTTGTTTTCTTTAAACTTTGATCTAGAAGATTTCATGCTGTGTGCATTAAAAACAAACAAACAAACAAAAAACCTTTTTTAAGCTCAAAATAATTTGTTTCAAAATAGAGCTCTCTGAGCCCTAGTTCAAGTGATTCTGAATTAGAATTGGCTGTGGGGTTGGGCAAAAGTATTTTTAACAAGTTCTACTAGTGATTCTGTAGTACTGCCAGGTTTTAGAAACCTCTAATATAGATAATATATTTATGCTTTATATATAATAAAAAGGCTATCCCATTGTATCACAGTGACATTCATTTTTCCTTTTATTCCTAAACAAAAACAACTTTCTTTCTGAATTCTATCTATATCTAAAAGATACCTAGCTTATAAAAATCATGTATTCATAATTACAGAATTAACAGTATAATACCTATATTTCCTACTTGGAAATGTTTTTTTTCATACACAGTATTTTTCAAAATCAAACTCTATGTAAAAGGGATAGAAAATTCCACTGCTATTCATAAAACAAATAATAGATTCCTTGTTTCCATAATAAATGTTTAAGAGAGTTTGTTCCTAATGGAAACTCATTGTTACTGAATAAAAATCTACTTGGGGAGGGAAAAAGTACCTTCATATATAATCTACACTGGGGATGCAAATTGTAGAGAAACAGACACCAAAGGATTTGCATTTAATCAAATCTAAAGCAAGTCATTTCAGAAGCATCATTACCATGTACAGAAGCCTTTCCCATCAGTATCAGGCTGACCTTTCCAGGAGACTGGCTCCCTTGTCAAGGAAAATCCACCATTTACCTGAAATCCTACGTTGCCATTAAGAAGGAAATTTACCAGAATCATCCAGAATGGAAAGTGGTGAGTCAATATCCATTATCTAAAACTTTTTTTAAAACTTGAGAATCCTAGTGTTTATTTTTGACATCACAAGGCTGTAACAGAAAGCAAAGGACAAGAAGGAATATCCCTAACTCTAGCTAGAGCATGAAAAGCTATCAAAACACAGACCAGAGACCAACAAGTTAGAACTTTTGATAATATTTTCACAATTCTGTTCACATTTAATTATTAACTGTTGGATTTATTTTGCTGTATCAAGTACATGAGGGTATGTTTTCTGAAAGATCAACTATACTGAACATTATTTTTATAAAATAAGAACCTGGATATTAAAACATTCTTTTCCAGTATAGCCATATAGTATATCAGATGTAACAATTCTAGCAAGTTTTCAACTGTAAGAAAAGTACAGGAGAAGAATCCACATTTATAGACAGCTTGAAATATCTTTTATTCATGCATCTTGCTTTTAAGATTAAGGATGAAGGACTTTCCACGTACACATGGTAAGGAAGAGCTGTTATTACATGAATTCAAGCTGTATATAGATCTTTCCCAGTTTGTTCACTCTGAGGATACACATATTAGTGTCAACATAATAATACTAGTCTAATATTAGTGTCAAGTTTGTGTTTCAGACACAAACTTGAGATTTAAAAGTGAGCATTGTAATGTTAATAAAAGATAATAGAAGAGATATTCTTTGAAATAGCTTGAAAGAAAAATTAATATTTTTTTTAATTCTACAGCTCCTCAAAAACTGATCCCAAAAGATTTTTTAAAAGCCTTAAGAGCATCTATCTCCTGCAGTACAGAACTGGTTATACATGGAATTTTTAAGTTTTGGGATCCGGTTCTGAGGCTTAAAAAGTGCCAAGGGGTGACTACTGGGAGGGGCTCGTGGGTGCCTACGGTAAAAGGTAAACCAAACTTCTACAAAATCCTCACATGTTAACTAATTTAACTCCACTTCCTTAAAAGTTTTAATCTTTACTTCAGAGTAAAATTTCATAAGCAGTATATATAAATTAATATACTGAACATTTCCCGATTAGTTGCTGAACTTGTTTTCCCTTGTATTCTCCTGGAGGTTTCCCATAATAAACTAGTATAGTATTATTTCCCTAGACCAGAAGCAGAACCACAGACACTGAGCCTTGAGTGGGCATGGAAGTGGCTCTGTATTCCTACACGGGGATCTGCCTCCTCTTGGGGAGAGGGCTCTTGTCCTGAGCAAGACAGGCTGAGGTTGGTGGGGACGGAGAGGGCTACCCACAGCCCCAGAACAGGCACCTGAGCCAGACTGTGGGCCCACACACTGCATTGCCGCTGGCCTGTCCAAGACCTCACTCTTGGCACTTCCCTGATAAGCAGAGAAATGGAACCACTGTGGATGCTGTTCACCAGTAATCCATGATTCAGTATGTTTATTCTGTTCTACTTAGGTGAGCGTGTACCTGTATTTCATACCATCAGGAACTACAATTCAGAGAGACATCATCTATCATCTTAACTTTACCATTGTCTAATGTTGTAACTCAAAATATGAATTGTCTTCTAAAGTTATGGAATGGTTTTTTGTTTTACCCTCTTTTTGTTTCAAACTCTCTTTATTCCCTTACCTTATGTAACACACACCTGCTTAGAGACTCTAAAGAATTTAAAAGCAAAAAAATGTATTCCAGAGACTGTCATCAAAAGTAGTAAACTACGGTGCTTCAAATGTCATAAATGTATTTGGAAACTAAAAACAATTGAGGAATATCCTACATTTTTAATAACAATTTTCAGAATGTATGAGTTTGTTTTGACAGAAAAAACTTAAATTTTCAGAAACAATATTAAAGCAATAACATCATTAAGTCTACTATGGGCCAAGTTCTTCTTCAAAGTGAACAGGAATTAGGAGAAAGCGTGACTGAGACCATTTGCTAAGTATACATAGTCACAATACTAATGCAGAAATTTTTCCCCAAAATTCGAAAGGATACATGGATTCTTATTAACAAATTTGCTTGTGCTTTCTCTCCGGAAACACGTCTTTGTTTTCTCAACAACTGATCTGAATGTATCTAGAGTATTTGAATAAAAACTCTTCAGCATCTCCTGGTTTATGCAGGTGTGCATTCTTTAAATAGACACAGTGTACAAGGGGGAAAACATTTGGAAGTAGGAATATTGGTAATATTTTTAAACTCTAAATATCATTCCTCTTTTAAAAAGGAGGATAGGATAGGTTAAGGAACTTTCAGAATTCCCCAAAACAGGAAGAATAATCTAGGTAATAGGCTTAAAGAATTGTTACAAGTTTCCATGTTTTAATAAGATGTATTTTAATTAACCTTTTTTGTATCACCTCAGAGCCTGGTTTATCCCCATCGTCCTTATTTTCTTACCACCCATGCTCCAGATGAAACTGATTTCCCCCACATTCTAAAGATCTCCAGCCTTCTTTCTGTGTTCCCATTTTCCTCAGATTCTCTAAGGCATTGTATTTACTCCACAAACAGTTATTAAGCACCTACCAAGTACTCTGGCCTGGAAAATCCCATGGACAGGGGAGCCTAGTAGGCTGCAGTCAGTGGGGTCGCCAGGAGTTGGACACAACTGAGTGACTTCACTTTCACTTTTCCCTTTCATGCATTGGAGAAGGAAATGGCAACCCACTGCAGTGTTCTTGCCTGGAGAATCCCAGGGACGGGGGAGCCTGGTGGGCTTCTGTCTGTGGGGTAGCACAGAGTCAGACACAACTGAAATGACTTAGCAGCAGCAGCAGCAGGTGCCAGATACTTGACCCCACTGATTATTCCTCTTTCTCTACACTTCTTCTTTCCATCATGCCCCTATTGCTACCATGCCACAGCATCACATACCTACATCTCTGCCCTGTACCCCACCCACGTCTGCCTTGACCTTCCCCATCCCCTGCCTTTCCCTGGGCATCAAAATTATCACCTTTTCCCAGGGCTTGGATTTCTAATCCTTTTGCTAAAAAGTCTTCTTAAAGAACTTTATTTCCATAGTTCTAGTTAGCATAGTTTTAGAACGGTTTCTTAGATATACAATTCTAACCCTAGTCGAAGTTCTCATCTATCCAAAGGATAATTTCACTTGATTAAGTCACCACAACCTCAGAGTCAGCATATTCAAAACTGAACTCTTTTTTCCATATCAGAACCAATCTTCCCTGGCTTCTTGGGTTCTCTTCTTAATCATGGTAGTATGTGTCTGTACGTGTGTGTGTGTGTGTTCTTTTGATATTCCTTAAATTTGCCCTTTCCTGTTCATTTCCAAAGTTTCTGGCTAGCCTGTCACTGCTTTATCTTTCCCATCCTCTCTGCGTCTTCATCATACCCCATCCTGAGGTGTGCCCTTAGATTAATCTTCCCCCTAGAATTCCAATTCTTTCTAAATATGGTAAAGTCATAATACTCCCCTATTCAAAATGGTTAGTGGTGTTCACTATCTACAACCTAAAGAACAGACTTTTACAGCCTGATTTTCAAGATATTCAACATTTCCCTTATTCTCAACAACAACAAAAAAAGATAACTTCAACAAATATTTACTAGAGGGCTACTAATTGCCTTTCCATTACTCTGCCCTGGAGAATTCCATGAGCTGTATAGTCCATGGGGTTGCAAAGAGTCTGACACAACTGAGTGACTTTCACTTTCAGTTCAGTTTAGTTCAATTCAGTCGCTCAGTCGTGTCTGACTTTTTGCTACCCCATGAATCGCAGCACTCCAGGCCTCCCTGTCCATCATCAGCTCCCGGAGTTTACTCAGAATCGCGTTCATCGAGTCCCTGATGCCATCCTCAGTCGTCCCCTTCTCCTCCTGCCCCCAATCCCTCCCAGCATCAGAGTCTTTTCCAATGAGTCAACTCTTCGCATGAGGTGGCCAAAGTACTGGAGTTTCAGCTTCAGCATCATTCCTTCCAAAGAAATCCCAGGGCTGATCTCCTTCAGAATGGACTGGTTGGATCTCCTTGCGGTCCAAGGGACTCTCAAGAGTCTTCTCCAACACCACAGTTCAAACGCATCAATTCTTTGGTGCTCAGCCTTCCTCACAGTCCAACTCTCACATCCATACATGACCACAGGAAAAACCATAGCCTTGACTAGACGGACCTTAGTCGGCAAAGTAATGTCTCTGCTTCTGAACATGCTATCTAGGTTGATCATAACTTTTCTTCCAAGGAATAAGCGTCTTTTAATTTCATGGCTGCAGTCACCATCTGCAGTGATTTTGGAGCCCAAAAAAATAAAGTCTGACACTGTTTCCACTGTTTCCCCATCTATTTCCACTTTACTAAGTGCCAAGTACTGTTCTAGGAATTGACACTTAAAATGTTCCAATGAGTTAAAATAAGCAAAGATTCTTATCCTTGCAGAACTTACACTTTAGCAAGGAAAAGGAAGACAATTAACAATAAACTTAATAAATAAGAAAGTACATAGGATATTTAAAAAGTGACAAGTGCCTCATAAAAAAAGTAGAAGAGAGTAATTGCAACTTTAAATTAAATATGTTCTCATTGAGAAAATGACATTTGAGCCAAATCTTGAGGGAGACAAGGGCATTTAGTCATGTGGGTGACGGAGGGAAGAATATTCCAGATAGAGGGGACAGCCTCTAATGCAAAGGTCCTAAGGCAGAAGTGGTATGGTTGATGTGTTTCAGAAACTGTCCGGAGGACATATAGTATCACAAGATGGGATCAGAGGTGTGGGGGCACAAGTTTATGTTGGGCTATCGTGAGGACCTTGGCTTTTACTCTGAGTAAAATGGAGAGCCATTGTGAGGTTTTGAGAAGAGAACTGAGGCAACTGGAATTTGTTTGAGAAAGAATCACTTTGGCTGCTCTGCTGAGATAGACTGGGGATGGAGGAAGAATACAAGCAAAGAGATGGGTTGGAAGGCTACTGCAGTATCTTTATGAGAGATGACAGTCACTTGTACCTGGATATTAGCAGCAGGTGGTGGCGGGGGGGCTGGGGAGGCACTTCCCTGTGGCTCAGATGGTAAAGAATCTGCCTGCAATGCAGGAGATCTGGGTTCAATCTCTGGATTAGAAAGATCTCCTGGAGAAAGGAATGGCTAACCACACAAGTATTCTTGCCTGGAAAATTCCATGGACAGAGGAGCCTCGTGGGCTTCAGTCCATGGGGTTGCAAAGAGTCAGACACAACTGAGTGACTAAGAAACAGATTACCAGTGGAGCTGGAGAAAAATCCACAGATTCTGGTCTATTTCATAGGTGGCACCATCAGAAACTCCTAAAGGATGGATTGTGGAGTATGAGAGAAAAGAGAGGAACCAAGAGTGACTCTGTAGCTTCTGGGCAATAAAAATGGAGTTGCCATCAACAGGGATAGAAAAGGGTCTTCCCAGGTGGCACAGTGATGAAGTGCCAATGCAGAATATGCAAGAGATGCAGGTTCGATCCCGGGGTTGCAAAGATCCCCTGGAGTAGGAAATGGCAACCCACTCCAATATTCTTGCTTGGAAAATCCCACGGACAGAGGAGCCTAATAATAGGCTACAGTCCATGGGGCTGCAAAGAGTCGGACACGACTGAGCCCAGCACCACCACCGCCACTGAGACAGGAAGGTTTCAGATAAGCAAGTATAGCAGGAAGAACAAGGTTCAGAGTTGGGCATGTGGAGTTTGAAATGTCTACTATACATCTGAAGAAAGATGGACATCGAAGTCTAAAGTCCAGGACAGGGCTGGGCTAGGAGTACCCATCTGAACTTCATCTGTATATTGATGGCATTTAAGTCTATTAATTCCAATGACCTTAGTCTGTTCCCTTTATTTCCACATGCCTTGCTCTTTCCTTTGCTCATGCCAAGTCTAATATACAAGACCTTTTTCCCTCCTCCTAACCTATCCACATCAATCTGAATCAAGCTTAAGTCCCATCCCTTCCCACAAAGTTTTCATCAACAAACCAAAATACACTCTTCCCCCTCCGTTAATCCCTCACAAGTGAATGTCTATTTCTCTCACTAAAATAAGATGTCTTTGAGGACATCTGTTATAAGTTCTAAATTTATTTTGCATTCCCTGTGGCATATAGCCCCAAATTTTGCACTAAAGTCCGTGCCAACCGGTACATAAGACTGATTTTTTTATGGCAAAACTTCAGAAGTTTTGATCTGTTTGTTTGTCATCTCATTAATTTTATCCCTCTATTAGTCTCCGTGTGGTTATTTGTTAAACTTATTTAGAATAGGTATATTTCCTCTAGGCTTTTTGGCATGCACATAAAACATAAATAAATAATTTAGATTGAACCCATCAGTTAAAAAGCCCTTCCCAAAAAAGTGAAAACAAGACAGTCTGCAAACACACAAAGGATCAGCCTGGACCTCTTCAACATCCACCCCAAACTTCTCAGACCCAAGTCCCCACCTCCATCAATCAGCCAGACATTCCCCCTTTTTGCTCAGCTAGGAATGCCTAGGTTAGAGCTGGCACCTGCCTCCACAGGAAACTTATAAAATCCCTACTCATTTGTATATCTTTGGTTCTCAGACTTCAGAGAACATCAAAATCACCCAAAGGGCTTGTTAAAACACAATGGCTGGGCCCACCCCTACAGTTTCTAATTCAGTGTATCTGAAGCAGGACCTGAGAACCTGCATTTTTAACACATTCTTAGCCAGTGCTATTGCTCCTGACCCAAGGTCCACACTTCGAGGACCACTGGTGTGTACTCTCACTCAAACTTTTCTGTCTTGCTTTGACTCCTGTTCTGTTCTCAGTTTTAGTGCTTGAATCACTCTCATATACCAGGCTGCCAGACAGGCACCAGAGGAGTCTTAGTTACTCACCACATGCTCCAGCCACCACCCCTCCCCTGCCCTTCTTTATTCCAGGCTCAAAGGTTGAAAGCCAGCTTGTGCCCTTGACACCACTTTCTTGCTTCCTCTTGAAGATCTCCTTCCATCCTTTTTCCCCTTTTTCCTAAATCTTCAGTCTCTCCCTCTTCCTCTTCAAATTCTCAAATATCTCCTATGCAGGAATTCATTAAATGGATATGAAAACATACACAAACCTCTCCTTGACCTCGTGAGTGAGTGAGTGAAGTCGCTTAGTCGTGTCCGACTCTTTGCGACCCCATGGACTGTAGCCTATCAGGCTCCTCCGTCAATGGGATTTTCCAGGCAAGAGGGCCGGAGTGGATTGCCTTGACCCTGTAGTTCTCGCCAATGATCATCCAACCTCTTGTTTCCCTTTCTACNACCTCTCCTTGACCTCGTGAGTGAGTGAGTGAAGTCGCTTAGTCGTGTCCGACTCTTTGCGACCCCATGGACTGTAGCCTATCAGGCTCCTCCGTCAATGGGATTTTCCAGGCAAGAGGGCCGGAGTGGATTGCCTTGACCCTGTAGTTCTCGCCAATGATCATCCAACCTCTTGTTTCCCTTTCTACTTCAAACTTCAAGAAGTAGTCTCCCTGTCTCCACCTCTGCCTTTGACGTTAGTACCTGGCTTCTGGTGACCTCACCCTCCCAAAACTGATCTTGCTAAGTCAACAGCAACCACTGGAGTGAAAGCAATGGATGTTTTGTGGTTCTTATCTTCCTGGACAACTCTTCTGTATCTCATCGTTCTTCCTTCTTTCTCAGAGTTCCTTCCCTCAAATTCGGTGATGTCTTATTCTCTTCTTCTTGTCGTTGTTGTTTTTCTGGTTTTTCTCTGACCATTTCTTTTTCACTCGGATTCCCTCCATCTCCTCTGACAACTCTTCAAATGTGGATATTCCCCAGGCTTCTATCTTTGATCATTTGGTCTACAGTTTCCCAGTGTGTTAGGAATCATCATTGTAGGAGTTCCCAAAATATTGATCCTCCTGAACTCCCCTTCCACCTCCCACCCCATCCCATCACTCTGGTTGGCTGATTCATGTCAATGTATGGCCAAAAAAAAAAAATACTACAATTAAAATAAGTAATTTTTTTAAGAAAAATAAAATTAATGTAGAGGAAAATATATATATTGATCCTCTCAGCTGTTGGGAGAAGCCTGGCCTATTTATCCCAACATGCCAGATGGATATGGTCTCTGTGTGCACCATGGTGAATGTCTGCTAAATTGCATCAGTCGTGTCTGACTGTGACCTGTAGCCCTCCAGGCTCCTCGGTCCATGGGATTCTCCAAGCAGGAATCTTGGCATGGATTGCCATGCCCTTCTCCAGGGGATCTGCCCCACCTAGGGATTGTCGCCTGCATTGGCAGCTGAGTTCTTTACCACTAGGGCCACCTGGGAAGCCTGTGCACAATGGTATGGTTCTAATTTGCAAACACTCCAAGAAAGTTTATTCTCTTTCTTGGTTTCATTACTACTGGCATTATGATGGCTCTGAAGCTTGTATACCCAGACCAATCCCATGGTGGAAGCCTAAGAATCACCCTCGAATGTTCCCTCCCCTTTTCCTCCTACATCTAAATAATAATTTCCAAAGCTGTCCTCTCCTTGCCCTCCTATCAACCCTTACTCAGACCCCACAGTCTCTTGGCTGAATTATCCTGGAATCCTGCTGACTGCTCTCCCTGTGGCTCTGTGATTCTTAAATCTGAATCTGCCCGTCATACAGCTGTTAGAAAAGTCTATCTCAAATGCAAATCTAACCATGCTACCCCCATACTTAGAAGCCTCCAATGGCTCACTGCCAACAGGATAAAGTCCGAATTCCTTTACCCAAGAGAAACTTCATGACTGAGGCCCATTCGTTTCCTTTCCCCAGCCTCATTTTCTCCCTCCTTCTGGTCTTGCCTCTGGGCCTTTGTCCTGCTACCCTCCATACCTGGATCCTTCTTGCCCATTTATCATCATACCCGCCTCTTACCTCTGCTATCACCTTGCCTTCCCTAAATCCATCCCCACACTCATGAAGAATTGACACACTCTGTTTTTCTGAGTATTCTGTTCATGCATACTTCTGTACTTGTACTTAGCACATTTGCCTTATAATTGAATATTTCTTGCCTCCCACAAGATAGCATGTTCTTTTGTATTCCAAACTCTAACACAATGCCTGACACATAAAAAATACTCAATAAATTATTGATGAATAAATGTACCCTTAGAGTTTTCCCCCCAAATAAGGCCTCAGACACAATGCTAAGAGCAATACTTAGATTCCTTTGGAACAAACATAAAATCCTTAAGCTTTCAGTTTGAGGCTGATTTGAAAGAGATACTCCAAGCCTCTTTAATTAAAAGATATATAGACCAAATCCTGTCAAAATAAGACCCAAAGGATCAGTTAAACAACTTTGTTTTGCCGAAATCAGATTGCAAGTGAACTTTATTTGAATTGAATGATAAACTGTCTTGGAACCTAGTTGGTTTTTTTGTTTGTTTGTTTGTTTTTGTCTCCCTCATTGTGTGCAGACATTTCATATTTACTTTGGTACTTTTTGTAACATTTTCATATATGCATATCTTATAAAAGTTTGCAGTCAGTTTTAGAGATTATTATACCCATTGTACAGATGAAAAAAACAGGGTTGAGAAATTGCAATTTACCCATGTCAGTGGCTCATATGAAGTCAGCAAGCACTGATCGCCAGGCCAGCAGCCTCTTTCACCCAACAGTCCACCCTACCTCTCATTTTGGTTTGGATTTCTTCTTTCTTTCCTTCTTTTTATTCTTTTTGTAATAAGATTTGACTCATAAGTCAATCCTAGACTAGAGAAGATTTTTTGGTTCTATGCCGTACAGACTAATGCTAAGTTCTGTGCCAGCTGAAATTGCTGGTAAGCCAGCAACACCTCAACTAAAATCAGTTGAAACCAACCAACCTACTATAGAACAAGGAGTTCAGCGAGGGAAAACATCTTATAATTCCTGTAGTTCAACTGCTAATTCAGTGCTTAAACACCTTCTATAACACTCCAGACAAAAGGTGTTTCTGTTCCTGCCTGACCATCCTCAGTGACAAGGAAGTCACCGCTTATAGCAGCAGTGGTGCCAACTTCAGAACATCAGGGGAATATTTTTGTCTGTTGTCTGTTATCGCTCTGTCATTTCATCGCAGTGAAAAGTGAAGACTTTTTCGGTAATTAGAGCTACAATATGACCTAAGTCTGGATCCTAGCTCTGTTGTTTACTAGCAGCTATGAACCCAGACCTGTTTCTTCATCTGTGAAGTGAATCAGATGAAATAACACAAGTAGCCTTGCATTTAATTTCAGAAATTAAAAATACATTAAGTAGGGGACGTCCCTGGTTGTCCAGTGGCTAAAGCTCCACACTTCCTATGCAGGTGAGCCCAGGTTCGATCGCTGATCAGGGAAGTAGATCCCACAGGCTGCAGCTAAGACTAGTTGCAACTAAATAAATAAATAAAATTTTAAAAATACATTAGGGATTAGTGAAGAGATTAAAAATAACTCCCTTCTTTAGAACATTATCTTCTTAAAACAATTCAGTTGACCTGTTCACCCACATCAGGTAGGAAGATGATGCAGCAAGAATGTCTATAATCTGAATCATGCAAATCCAACTTTTGCATCATATCCTAAGCACTGTTTCAAGCTGCATCCAATCTTTGATCTTGTAATTAAAGCATAAGTTATAATCTTTCAGGAGTAAATCTTGGCAAATCAAAAATACAGAAAACAGGACACTTTGAGGAGCTGTTGTATAAAGGAAGGAGAAGTCTTTTTTTCACTTAAGCAAACCTTGGACCAGTTTCTGTCAGAGACCAGGCAATAAGACTAGATGACCTCTGTTGAAACCACTTCAAATTCAAGTCTACCATTCTAATAAGAAAATAACATCACAAAAATTAGCCCTTGAATACATCCCTAGAGAGGTTAACCTAATTATACCATCTACATTTGATTCTTACTATTCTATTTGCTTAAGTCCCAGGAGACTACAGCAAACGAGTGTATCAAGGAGTGAGAGTGAAGCACACAGTCAAAGACCTACTGGCAGAAAAACGATCCAGGCAGACAAGTAACTCAAGATTTAATGTAAGTCTCAGTTAAATACATTCTAAACTCTCTGGGAACTAAGTCCTCTATTAAGGTTAGTTATATCCCCTTCCTTTTATCTTCACACCAGTCTCTCACCTCTTGAGTCTGATATTCTCCATAGCAAGTGTTAGCCAGGGTTTCCCTGGTGGCTCAGAAGGTAAAGAATCTACCTGTAATGCAGGTGGCCTGGGTTTGATCCCTGGATCAGGAAGATCCCCTGGAAAAGGGAATGACTGCCCACTCCAGTATTCTTATCTGGAGAATTCCATGGACAGAGGAGCCTGGTGGGCTACAGTCCATGAGGTCTCCATTGAACTGGCACACACACTATATAATTACTATTATTAACATTATGACACATCTGTCAGTCTATGAGCAAGGAATTCAAGAGCTCTATGAACTTATAGGTTGCCCACTTCAGCTCATGGACATGAAAAGATGATGTATCCTGACATTTCCATTTACCCCAGTCAGGAACTAGCAAAGGTTCATTTGGTAGAAATAATGCTGACCTTCACCCACAGCAGGGGAAGTCACTCATTCCTGTCCAACTCTGCAACTTCATGGACTATAGCCTGCCAGGTTCCTCCATCCGTGGGATTTTACAGGCAAGAAGACTGGAATGAGCTGCCATTTCCTTCTCCAGGGGATTTTCCTGACCCAGGGATCGAACCCAGGTCTCCCACACTACAGGCAGACCTTCACCCCCATATTATTCTAAATCTGATACTGGCAACTTATGAACAAACAACTTCTCTGTAACATGCAAAATCAGATTTTAAAATCCTGGTAGGAGTTGTCTTAAGTCTAAAATCTCTGTCTGTCACTCTTGTCTTCATAAATGGCTCCGCTCTATACCTAAAATGTTTAAGTGGTTACACCCAAATCTCCAACAATGATTCTTGAATGGAGATAGCAGTTGACTATCAGGTTGGGTAATCACTCACCTTATTGGGTGAAACATAACAATATGAATATCAGACATCCCCCAGGGCATTGCTGGGGTCAGGACATGGGAACAGATAACCAAGAATAAAGAAGGGGCCACATACAGCACCAAGCACAGGAGCTGGGATGCAGTGCAAACTGGTTCTTCCAGTGTGTTCTGCTCTGAACATCAGCACCAGCTTCAACACTGCTGTGGAATCAAACTTCTGGGACATCTTTCAAGTGAACTGACTCCAGATTCAATTTCCTGCCATCTAAGAACCCCTTTTATTTTGGGGTCTTCATTTCTTTGGAACCTCCTCTTATCTTCTAGTTCAACAAATGGAGCTTAGTTGATAAACAGAAATCTGAATAATTAGCTTCTCGTCTGCTCCTAGTACCATGTTTCTTCCAGAACTTCCTCAGGATCGTCTGGGATGTGAGTTAAAAGCGTCCCTATGGATCGAATCTCTTGAGAGAGAGAGAGAATTCAGAGTCTACTCTGAGTGAACCACAGCTGCATGGATGCAATGTGGAGTGCTTGGCCACTGCTACCGCTAGGATTGTGAAACTTGCTAAAGTTCCAGGTGCGCGGTCAGTTGGGAAGATAGGAGTAAAATGAGCACAATGCCATAGACAAGGAGCTGATAGTGTGTCTGCCCCGTGTGAGTCAGGGCATAACTCCCTCCTCAACATCGTCATGGATACACACACACAATGATAAGGCACTGTACCAGACCGAATTATATAACAAGACAAAGAGGTTCCTATTCAAATGGTGGAAGTAAATATATTTTTATTTTAAAATTCCCTAACATGATCTTTTAAGCTCTATGACTGTGTTTTCTTCATTTATTTTGATGTGTTAGGTTTTTAAAAGACATAACAATATAAACAATAATAAGTCATATTATATTGTAATTTTTAAAAACAGACTCCTTGTCCTTGTACCATGCCTGTGAACATAGAGTTATTTCAGGGCTGGGGCCAGGGAATGGTCATTTTTAACAAGCTCCTTGAGTGATTTCTTTGCACATCACAGTATAAGAACTTCACCGCAGAGCAAAGAGCAACTATCAAACCCCTTCCCCCTAGCCAAGTTTCTTATCTCTACCCAGATAAGAATTTGCTGAGCTATTGAGACTGGCCCAGTGACACTGTGGATGTTGTACAGAAGTGGGTATAGGAACCATGTGATACATGGTCTGTGCCATTAAACATCAAATAACCTGGTGGAAAGGAAAAATGCTTATATATTTAAACAATGTAAGACCATATAACCAAGCGCTACACTGAATGCTCCAGACAAAAGATCATGCAGCTCTGCCACGTGATATGTATCCTGGGACACTATTTACATAAGCACAGTCTAAAGTGTGCTTCCTGTGTGTTATCTCATTTGACAGACACTCTTGCCTGCGAGACTGATATTGACGTGGTTTTCCATTTTATAGCTGAAAAAGCTGAGGACAAAAGAAGGGAAGGGATTATTTGCAGGTTACAGTTAAGAAGTAGCAAGTCTTCTGATACTCAATTCCACACCATTTTTAAAGGGAAAAACCAATGTGGACTGGAGTAGAATCATCTTTGATTCATGCAGTTTTCACCCATTTGGACTGTCATCCCAAAATACCATAGATGAGCTGGGGTAGCTTGCATGCATATGTACTCAGTTGTGTCCAACTCTTTGGAACCCCATGGACTGTAGCCCACCAGGCTCTTCTGCCCAGGAGATTTTCCAGACAAGACTACTGGAGTGGGTTGCCATTTCCTCCTCCAGGAGATCTTCCCAACCCAAGGACTGAACCCGAATCTCCTATGTCTCCTCATTGCAGATAAATTCTTTACCAGTGAGCTGGGAACCCAAGCTTATGAACAGAAAACACTTCTCACAGTTCTGGAGAAGGGAGGTCCAAGTTTTGGCTGCAGCATGGTCAGGCTCTGGTGAAGGCCCTTTCCCTTTTCTGGGTTGCAGACTTCTCATTGTGTCCTCACTTGGTGGAAGAGCACAGGGAGCTCTTTAGAGCCCTTTTATGAGGGCACTAATCCCATTCATAAGAGCTCCACCCTCGTGACCTGGTCGCTTCCCAAAGGCCCCACCTCTGATACAATACAATCACATGGGACCTTAGGAGTTCAAAGTGAGTTTGGGGAGGACACAAACATTCAGACCACAGCACATGCAAAGGAAATCAAAGCGTAAGAGAATATATCATATAGAAAGGACTGAAAAGGGGCAAAAACAGCTCTGACTCAGCTCTTCTCAAGCATCAGGTACACAGGCCATATGAACTCAGCCCTAATTTCCTGTTGTCGTATATTACTCAGTGTCTCACTGCTAGTAACTTACTCTCATCTTCATTTCAAATATTTTTTAATTAATTTATTTATTTTAATGGGAGGCTGATTATTTTACAATATTGTAGTGGTTTTTGCCATACATTAACATGAATCAACCATGGGTGTACATGTGTTCCCCATTCTGAAGCCCCCTCCCACCTCCCTCCCCATCCCATCCCTCAGGGCCATCCCAGTACACCAGCCCTGAACACCCTGTCTCATGCATCAAACCTGGATTGTCCATCTATTTCATATATGGTAATATGCATGTGTCAATGCTATTCTCTCAAATCATACAACCGTTGCCTCCTCCCACAGAGTCCAAAAGTCGATTCCTTACATCTGTGTCTCTTTTAATGTCTCACATACAGGGTCATCATTGCCATCTTTCTATATTCCATATATATGCTTTAATATACTGTATTGGTGTTTTTCTCTCCAACTTGCTTCACCCCCTCCCACCTCCCTCCCCATCCCATCCCTCAGGGCCATCCCAGTACACCAGCCCTGAGCACCCTGTCTCATGCATCAAACCTGGATTGTCCATCTATTTCATATATGGTAATATGCATGTGTCAATGCTATTCTCTCAAATCATACAACCATTGCCTCCTCCCACAGAGTCCAAAAGTCGATTCCTTACATCTGTGTCTCTTTTCTTGTCTCACATACAGGGTCATCATTGCCATCTTTCTATATTCCATATATATGTGTTAATATACTGTATTGGTGTTTTTCTCTCCGACTTACTTCACTCTGCATAATTGGCTCCAGTTTCATCCACCTCTTTAGAACTAATTCTAATGCATTCTTTTTAATGGCTGAGTAATATTCCATTGTGCATTTGTACCAGGCTTTCTTATCCATTCATCTGCCGATGGACATCTCAGTTGCTTCCATGTCCCAGACTCTTAACTTTTTCTGTCCCTGTGGTAAACACAACTCAATGAGCAGGAAACACAGAGAATCACATTACTGACAGCACCCCCGGGGCTCTAATGGCTTGAGTAATACTGACACTCCATCCTCTTTTGCACCCCAGTTCACTAGGTGACAATGAGTCTGATATCTTAAATAAGTTCAGATAGGAAAGTCATCCTTACACGTGTTCAAAATTTGCTACTGATAGTGTGGGTAATAACCAGTCAAAGGTTAACTTGAGGAGACTGGAGGCCCTACCATACTGTTTTACTGTATGTATCATCCAAGATCAAAAAAAGGGCTTTGCAGGTGACACTAGTGGTAAAGAACTCACTTGCCAGTGCAGGAGATGTAAGAAATGTAGGTTTGATCTCTGACTTGAGAAAACCCCCTGGAGGAGGGCATGGCAACCCACTCCAGTATTCTTGCCTGCAGAACTCCATGGACAGAGGAGCCTGGTGAGCTACAGTCCATGGGGTCTCAAAGAGTCAGACAGACTTAGCACACATGCAGGCCAGAAGACAGATCCAAAAGATTCTACAGCAAATCCTGTGGAACCTGTGAATGCTCACTTAAGTGGCAAAAAGTGATTAAGTAAAGGATCTTGAGCGAAGGCACTTACCTTCTTAGGAAAGAGGTGATCCCTAAATGCACCCCCATGTACTGTACAGAAGGGAGATTTGCAAGGAACACACAGAAGAGAAGACACACAGGAGAAGAAGTGGCCTGTGACCAAGTAGGCAGAGTTGGAGCCACGTGATCAATGTACACCCGTGGCAGATTCATGTCAATGTATGCCAAAACCAATACAGTACCGTAAAGTAAAATAAAGTTAAAATAAAAAAATTTTTTTTAAAGTAAAGATATTTTAAATGTGGATAATTAAATGCACACAGTTCTAATATTTGACTATTTGGACTTTAGGCATCTCCATGAATTGATTTTGCCATCTACTTGCTCACGTTTCATCTCAACCACTCTTCCAAAATATCTGTATATTCCAAGAAAGATAGCATAATAACTAATCACCGACTCTTAACTTTTTCTGTCCCTGTGGTAAACACAACTCAATGAGCAGGAAACACAGAGAATCACATTACTGACAGCACCCCCGGGGCTCTAATGGCTTGAGTAATACTGACACTCCATCCTCTTTTGCACCCCAGTTCACTAGGTGACAATGAGTCTGATATCTTAAATAAGTTCAGATAGGAAAGTCATCCTTACACGTGTTCAAAATTTGCTACTGATAGTGTGGGTAATAACCAGTCAAAGGTTAACTTGAGGAGACTGGAGGCCCTACCATACTGTTTTACTGTATGTATCATCCAAGATCAAAAAAAGGGCTTTGCAGGTGACACTAGTGGTAAAGAACAGACTCTTAACTTTTTCTGTCCCTGTGGTAAACACAACTCAATGAGCAGGAAACACAGAGAATCACATTACTGACAGCACCCCCGGGGCTCTAATGGCTTGAGTAATACTGACACTCCATCCTCTTTTGCACCCCAGTTCACTAGGTGACAATGAGTCTGATATCTTAGATAAGTTCAGATAGGAAAGTCATCCTTACACGTGTTCAAAATTTGCTACTGATAGTGTGGGTAATAACCAGTCAAAGGTTAACTTGAGGAGACTGGAGGCCCTACCATACTGTTTTACTGTATGTATCATCCAAGATCAAAAAAAGGGCTTTGCAGGTGACACTAGTGGTAAAGAACCCACTTGCCAGTGCAGAAGATGTAAGAAATGTGGGTTTGATCCCTGACTTGAGAAAACCCCCTGGAGGAGGGCATGGCAACCCACTCCAGTATTCTTGCCTGCAGAACCCCATGGACAGAGGAGCCTGGTGAGCTACAGTCCATGGGGTCTCAAAGAGTCAGACGGACTTAGCACACCTGCAGGCCAGAAGACAGACCCAAAAGATTCTACAGCAAATCCTGTGGAACCTGTGAATGCTCACTTAAGTGGCAAAAAGTGATTAAGTAAAGGATCTTGAGCGAAGGCACTTACCTTCTTAGGAAAGAGGTGATCCCTAAATGCACCCCCATGTACTGTACAGAAGGGAGATTTGCAAGGAACACACAGAAGAGAAGACACACAGGAGAAGAAGTGGCCTGTGACCAAGTAGGCAGAGTTGGAGCCACGTGATCATGTAGCAAGGAAGGCAGGCAGACACCAAAGCTGGAGGACCCAGAGTGGGCACTCCCCTCGAGGCCCCGTAGGAAGCAAGTCCCACCAACAGCCTGATTTGGACTTCCGGCCCCCAGAGTATGGAAGAATAAATGTTGGTGTATTTAAGCCACCCAGGTAGTGATAATCTTTTCCAGTAACCCTAGGAAACTAGTACACTGATACGAAAACTGTGTCCCTTAGATGAGTACTCTCTAGGAAGCATCTATTTGATGACCAAATTGCTCTTCTGCTCTCTGTGACAGCCCTAGGATAAGTTAACATGGGTTATGTTGACTCATCTTTACCACAGTTTCTTTCACGAACATCTGTTTTTGATACCATGAAATGTTTTCACATTTTTGCAGTAGGAATCAAAGAGGAAAAAAATCTCTTGCCTCAAAAGAGACTTTCACCAAAGATTGAACTTAAAACCACTCCTGTTCATTTTAGCCATAATCCTGTGGTTTCATAACTATTATCATGTATATCTGTTTTTAAGTAATTGCTTCCTTTTTTTTTTCTTTTTTCAAATTTTTTCTGGATTGCTCCTTACTACACTACTAAATTTGAGACTAGAGCACTCAAAATAGGAGCCACTCACTACCTCCTAGCACCAAAAGATGTATATTTAGAATTTTGATGTAAGTTTATATTGCACCGTTTTCAATTACACTATTTCAATGACATTTCATAAAAACTGTTCTTTGAGAATTTTTAACAATATCAACAAATTTCAGTGAACTCTCAGTTATCGTTAGTACAATTTAAAAGAAGAAGAATCAACAGATGAATGGATAAACTGTGCTACATATATACAATGGAATAATACTCAGCCATAAAAATGAGGTGGATGAACCTAGAGACTATTATACAGAATGAAATGCCAGAAAAAGAAAAATAAATATAGTGTATTAATGCATATGTATGGAATCTAGAAAAATGGCACTGATGAACCTATGTGCAGGGCCAGAATAGAGACGCAGACATAGAGAACAGACTGTGGACACAATGGGGGAAGGAGAGGGTGGGACGAACTGAGAGAGCAACATGGAAACATATACATTGCCATATTTAAATTAGATAGCCAGTGGGGATTTGTTGTATGATGCAGGAAGCTCAAACCTGTGCTCTGTGACAACCCAGAGGGGTAGGATGGGGTGGGAGGTGGGAGGGACATTCATGAGTGTGCAGATATACGTATACCTATGGCTGATTCATGTGGATACATGCAGAAAGCAACACAACATTGCAAATAATTATCTACCAATTAAAAATTAATCAAATTTTAAATCTACACCTGGCTAAAATAAATAAATAAAACTAAAATAATCAAATATTTTTTAAAAAGAAGAAGCAGTAAATCTAATAGCCACAATCTTTCATTTTGTTTTGAAATTCCATGAACAGTTTGCAGGCTATTGAACTGTCTAATCAATTTTTCCTCAAACTATGATTAGGATTCATTTAAAATTATTGAATATACAACAGTTGCAAGAGGGGAAAAATTCTAAACTTGCTAAGCAGGAAACGGAGCTCAGCTTGGAGTTAAAACTGAGTAGTGGAATGGGGGAATATGGTGCAGTATGGGGGGGTTAAGAATAGGCTTGGTAATCAGGGTCTGATGTTTACTCTATTTTATTGGTTTATGGACATCCTAGTAGTTATCCTGTTCTGCTCATTCATCAAAATGCTATAGTGAAGAATAATAAGGAAATAGATATGAAAGTGATTTTAAGTTAATATTCTACATAAACCAGAGGAAAAACAAACGATGACTCCTGGTGCTTTTTAGGAGACCGAAACCAAGAAAAATGTTGAGGAGCTATATCCCAAGTGAGAAATATATTTGGATTAGACCAGCCTTGAATTATATATCATATACATACACAGACCAAAAGCTATTTCCACTCAACATGATCCGTTTTATATTAAACTCAAATATCTGTTTTCCAAATAGTGTGCATCAATAGTTACAGTTATTTTCTTTTTCTATATGTTCTTGAATCCTTACGCTTAAATTAGCTGCTAAAATCTCTACATCAAGAACATACAAGATAAGGCTACACTGTCAGTGGGATATCTTGGTTAATCACCCTTTCCTGATTATTTTTGGAAGTGAAACATTGTAAACACAAAAAGAAGCATGACAATAGTAGATACTGATGGAAAAAACTGGAAGAACAGAAGGTGAATGGAAGGCATATAAAACGCGTATGGCGTAGATTATGTGAAAGTGTTTGATCTTCCTTAAGAGGTCGCTGACCTCTAACTGTAGAACAGATGCACATTGTCCAGCTCCATCTGTAACAACTGTCTCTCCGTCAGGACTGCTGGTTAGAGATTTGTTTTGTTCTATACCCAGCTGCTGTTTTGTGGCACCAGTCATATGCGCATTTCGGTTACCACCAAATGTAAACATGATGTTCGTATCTGTGATTTGCATTTGAGTTTCTCGTGAAGTATTAAAAAATGAAAACAGGCAATTAAAAATTGCATGTTATAGCATCTCAAAGTCTCTTTGATTTCCCTGAAACTGTGGAAAACACATCTGAGACTTCTCTTTGGCACTAAAAAAGAAATTGCTCCCTCCTCAGTCTGTTTGAATCCCCTCCTTCTGGATATCAGTGGTCTCCAGGAATTCCTCTCTCCTCTCTGGGCCTCTGTCCTTGTTAATAAAAGCAGAGTTTGGTTGGTCCTATTTCAGTATTCAATTTTAATACTCAAACTTTTAACAGTTTATCCCATCCCCTTACTTCTTTACTATTTGTATTTGAAATATTCCCATCTCACTGTGGTTTGAAATATATCTCAGTCTCTGAGAACCAGCTCATATTCCAGTTCCAGCATCTTTGAGCTGAAGTTTCAGATCACTGTGTCATCTGAGAATCCTCAGTGCTTAGATTTGCAGGGGTTTCTCATCTAAGACAAAGGCAGCATAGCGTGATGAAGAGTTTGGACTCTGGATCCAGATGACCTGAATGCAAATGCCAGCAGTGCCATTTGCCAACTGTATGATGACTGTAAAGGTACTTTAATCTTAGTGTCAAAGGAAGATAATAATATCTGCCTCCCAAAGTTATTGTAAGTGTTAGATTTAACATGTGTCAAGGGCTTTGCACATAGTATGTGTTCAATCAATGCTAGAGCATGAAATACTTCATCTAATGAACATTAGTATTCAAGTGATATAAGAAATTCACTGAACTGAAGAAATGTACAGTCCAGCTGAGAGAAGGAATTTATGTATGAAATAAGTGATTAAAAATTAAAAGACAGCTTTGGTATCCAAGTGCCAAACAGGTGATAGCGACCATCAGAGAGCAGGACAGAGGTTGAAAAGAGGGCAAGCAAGCCATGGTCAGGGTAGGTGAAAGACTTCTTGGAGGAGCGTGAGCCTTGAGCTAAGCTGGGAGAGAAGAAAACTCAGATGGGCAGTGGGGAGGGGCAGAGTTCAAAAGAACACGAGAAGAGTTGACCAACCATCCAGAGGGAGAGGAGAGACCCTCTCGGTCCAAATGGTGGAGAAGTGAAGTGGCCTGGTGTGTGACTTTTCAAAATTTAGTTCTATCTTGCCTGCGGAGGTCCCCCAGACACTCCCCTCTATGCCCATAGCCTCTGGTTGGCTGGTACATGGTGCATGGCATGTTCTAAGGGCTCAGAAAATGGCAGTTTTTATGGTTTTCCTAGTATCTGGAGCATGGAAGCGTTTGATAAATGTTATCTGTCATGTTAGTGTGCTGTGAAAAGGAAGATATCCATAGATGGTGGTGAGCTCTGAACAGCAACCCTGGGAAATAGATACTTCTGTCATCATTACTACAAATTCTAATACTGTATAAATAAATTGGCTACTAGAAAGGCCACAGGATGCCTTTTGTAGATTCAAAAAATTGATTCACTGTGAGCAAATGAAACAAGAAAACAATGGAAGCAAGAGTTAGCAATGTTACTTTTATTCTGACTCAGCAACATCAGCATTATACCACTCAGTCCTCCCTTATACACGTGCTTAGTCACTTAGCCATGTCCAGCTCTTTGCAACCCCATGAACTGTAGCTTACCAGGCTCCTGTGTCCATGGCAGTTCTCCAGGCAAGAATACTGGAGTGAGTTGACATGCCCTCTTGCAGGGAATCTTCCCAACCCAGGGATCACACCCAAGTCTCCCGCATTGCAGGTGGATTCTTTACCCTCTGAGCCACCGGAGGAGCCCAAGCATACTGGAGGGGGTAGCCTCTCCCTTTTCCAGGGGATCTTCCCCTCCCAGGGATAGAACTCGGTTCTCTTGCATTGCAGGCAGACTCTTTACCAGCTGAGCTACCAGGGAAGCCCCCATCATACATGAGGAGACGGCTAAGTTGAAGCTTCAGCTTGATGCATTTCATTAAGATAGTCAACAGCTCCCAACCTGCAGCCCCAAATATCCAAAAACATAACTAGCCTTGAGTAACAAATCAAGTGTTACACTTATCCACCACCACCATGGATGATTGTTTTATGAAAACACTGACTTCGAATGGCAGGAAGAAAGAAATAAAAGTCTCAGCATTTTGATTAGGATGCACTATCAATTTACTGGGATTTCTTTGGAAGGACTGATGCTAAAGCTGAAACTCCAGTACTTTGGCCACCTCATGTGAAGAGTTGACTCATTGGAAAAGACTTTGATGCTGGGAGGGATTGGGGACAGGAGGAGAAGTGGATGACCGAGGATGAGATGGCTGGATGGCATCACTGACTCGATGGATGCAAGTCTGAGTGAACTCCGGGAGTTGGTGATGGACAAGGAGGCTTGGCGTGCTGCGATTCATGGGGTCGCAAAGAGTCGAACACGACTGAGCTACTGAACTGAACTGAACTGATCAATTTACTGACCTAGCAAGTTACTTTTTCAAGTCTATATTTCCTCAATTACAAAGGATCCTATAATCATATGAATGGTACACTTGAGAGGGGACCAGTACTCATAGTGTTTCTGATATGTCCCCCTTCTCCCTACTGGGTACAGTTATTTATCTTTCTGCTTTGCTAGATTTTCCTGACCCCTAAACGTGTTCCACCCTACCCTCAACCTGATGGGTCTACCCAAAGCCAAGCTGTAATCCCTTCTTTATTCTGAGAAAGATAAATCTCCTTTCTTCTAGTTCAGCTAGAGTTGCAAATTGAGTTTGCAAGGGAAATAGGCAAGAGAAAAATCACATGAGGCACAGGAACAATTACACGGAGTATAAATGTTCTACACTAGCTTAAATATCTAGTCAAAGACTGGCACAGATAGAACAGTTGAGGTGACTTCCAGACCTGAGTCCTCTTCTGTCCTGTCAATTTTCTTTGGGGTAAATAAGAATTCTTAATAATAATAGCTAACATTTCTTCTAGGCTCCAAAGTAAAGACACAACAAATATTTTCATTTATTCATTTTAGGGTAAATTTCTTTTATTAACAAGGAGCACAATAGCTTTAAGAGGGTGACGCTCATATCTATTTTTCAGATGAGGAAACTAAGAATGGGGTAGGAATCAATGGAGCATAGATTTGAAACCAGGTTTGTTGGACTTCACAGTCTTGATTTTACCCACCATATTGCCTTTTTAAGTTTACATTTCTGGCCCAAGGAAGGACGAGCTTTGGGAATAAATAACCACTTTGCTTCAGGTCCTCACTCAGTCCTGAGCTCACCCTCCACACTCCACACAGGCCGTTGGCCCATCATGTCCTTCACTCCTTCTCAGCCACAAGTCTGTCTCCCTGGCTGTCCCTGCAGTGATTCTGTATGCCGCTCAGATGATGCTACACCCAGTCCAAACCAGAGCCAGGACCTTCCTCTCCCTTGACACCCAGACATCTTGGAAGAAACTGGGCTTAATTTCCTTCCAGAACCTATCTCTAGTTCCCTCCCAGAACCTGTTTCCAGAGCGTCATTCCTCATAGGCTCTGCATGGCACCTGGCCCTCCCTGTAAAAGAGGAAGGCATTTCCGGAGCCAGAGGCCAAGCACAGCACACGGACCTCACAGAAGCCTTTCTGTGGCTCCTCTTGAGCTCTCTAGGTGTGCCTCAGCCAACCCATTTCACTCTGACCTCCTCTTCTTGCCTGAAGCTTGCTGCTCTGCTCTGCCTTCAGCTGAAGTCTGATTTTTTTCTGAAAGTTGCTGACCTGACCTGAGAGGCTGGTTGCACATGACTCGCTCCTGGGACAAGATGTAATATACCACTCTCCCACCCAAGGAGGAGGAGACCCGTCTCAGCTCCTTTCTGAAGGCTGGAAGAGACCCCAGGCTCAGGGAAATGCCGAGCTTACCAGTTCACTCTGGGCATCCACCTCTTAGATGCTCTCCCAACCTACATGGTGTTGCAGCACTCTCTCACAGTTGTACACACTAAAGAATCATATGCATATGCTGACTAAATAAAATAGCTAGTAATGAAAGGGGAGGTAATTTCCTTCTGCTCTTATCTTCTTATGAATACATGGTAAAAGAAGGAGAGAGACAGACTACCAAGAATCTCATTTCCTGGGTGGGTCTTAGAATTCCATGCTAAAGACAGATAGATATAATCAAAATATAATTTCCAAACTTTTCTAAAACTTGGGCAATTTATATATATTGTGCTATTTGATATTCTAATGGTGGTATTACATCACAATGAAAATTCTAAGTGAAAGGAAGAGGCAGAGTGTAAATAAGCCCACAAACTGATTTGTGCGTGTATGCTAAGTCGCTTCAGTCCTGTTTGAGTCTGCATGACCCTATGGACTGCAGTCTTTAAGGCTCCTCTGTCCATGGGGTTCTCCAGGCAGGAATATTGGATTGCCATGCCCACCTATCCTCCTCCATGCTTTAAATATAAATTTAAATTTATAAATTCAAGGAAGCCACACATAAATTCAAGGAAGACATCACAGGCATTGCAGTCCTCTCTGGACTTGTCAAGTCAAGAACAGAGAACAGGCATATTTTGTTGATTCCATGTGCTGGTCAGAGGCATCTCAAGCTTTGAAGACATATAAGTGCAAATTGGGCTTCCCTGGTGGCTCAGACAGTAAAGAATCTACCTGCAATGCAGGAGACCTGGGTTCAAGCCCTGGATTGGATAGATCTCCTGGAGGAGGGCGTGGTAACCCAGTCCAGTATTCTTGCCTGCAGAATCCCCACAGACAGAGGTGCCTGGTGGGCTACAGTCCATGAGGTTGCAAAGAGTCAGACATGACTGAATGACTATGCACAAATGCCAATTATCTGGACCACTGCTATTACAAGAAATCTTGATGCTCTTCTGTGATTTCTAAAAATTTACCATAAAAATTAGTTTTCATCTCTTCAACTCTTATAAACCCATCCTATAATGTAGTCTGGCTTTAGTAAAAATTTCCTGCTCCCCTGGACACAGCAAATGGTCATCAGATGGCCCAATGTGTATCTTCCTGCTTTGCTAATGTTTTGTTTTTCTTACTTAAAAAAATATATATATATTTTAGAAGTACCTGTTTTTTTCATGTTTGAATATTAAATTCTTAGGGGAAAATATGATTTTTCCTTAAGGAGTACATCTCACTTGCCCTTGTTACTTTTTTCTGAATTGCCAGCAGAAGGATCCATTCATTTGTAATGTTTGTATGGTTATCGATAAAGGGAATCAGTGTCTACCCTGGGAATGCTCCCCTACACCTTTCACTCACTCTCCTAGCACAGTGCGTTACGTATTGCTTGTTAACATTGCCAACTAACCCCCTTGTGAGCCCAGAAAGAATTTAAAAAGAAAGAAACATTTTCGGAGCAGGCAATGCCCTGTAAACTCAAAACGCTGATGTTTGAATATAGAAGTAGGTATTATATCCCTGGCATTCATTTGAATGAATGTTTTATCTAAAGATTACAAAATGGCCCTTTGTCTGACTTTAACTAGCCCACAATCCTGCCTGTTCGGAGAACTGAACCAGATTTCCAGGGCTGTCCATGTTCCCCACCCAACCACCTGCTCCTTCACAATTGCAGAAATTTTTTAAAAAAAATAATATTAATAAAGACAAACGTTTTGCAAGCATCTTATTTTTTTTGGCTGTCTTATTGGTTCTGTAGTGGTTGTTTTTAATGTCATGAAATTTTAAATATTTCCGGGTGATGAATTCTTTTACTCAGCTTGCAAAAGTAATCAAGTTTTTCAGTGAAACAGTCATGACAAGTCCATCTGGCAGATCTGAAGTTCTGCACATTTCGTTCTGGCCAAAATGTACGATACCATTTATTAATGTGCATCCCAGTAGCTCCTGTCATTCTAACTTAGCTATCGATCTACATAAATACAAATAGCATTCCAAAGGCACGCCAAGACCCAAGGGTGAAAAAAAACGTGTTTCATTTTGTAACTCAGGCAACAGAAATAACTTTCTCACAGAGGCAGCCTGGACATAATTTTGTGCCAAGCAGGAAAGTTTTAACAGTAAAATTTTAAGAAACTGTCAGAAGTTTGGAATTCTATAACAGTGTTACTTTCCAAAGGGCATAAAATAGTTCATAGACCAGAAATGTAAGACAGTTGGAACCACAGATTTTTTTTTTTAATTTTGAAATCCACAATAAAGATCAGTTCAGTTCAGTCACCCAGTCGTGTCCAACTCTTTGCGACCCCATGAATCGCAGCACGCCAGGCCTCCCTGTCCATCACCAACTCCCAGAGTTCACTCAGACTCACGTCCATTGAGTCAGTGATGCCATCCAGCCATCTCATCCTCTGTCGTCCCCTTCTCCTCCTGCCCCTAACTCCTCCCAGGACCTAAATTCTGGTTTTTAATTTTTATTAACTAGTTTCAATTACAAAAATAACACATGATAAAATTTCAAATTTAATAAAAGACCATAATTTATTTTAAGTCTACTGACCTTCCCTGCCTACTTGTTCTACTTCCGAGAGTCATGTGCAATCTTCCAGAATTTTTCTATGACATTTTATTATAAAGAAATTAAGTCGTTGCACCAAGGTAATCGATATCAAAATCTATGTTATTTACATGCACTATTACAAAAATGCATAGTGTTCTCATGGTGAATTCCCTTCTCCCAAGAGAAAATTTAAACAGGTCTCTATTAGTCTTCATTTCACCTCTCCATGTTTGAAGGCATCAGGCAAAGCACTTCATACTATCATGTCTCCATCTTCTATCAATTACATAGTCCCTACTGTCACCTGAGATGGTGCTATTCGAGATAAGGTGCCCAAAATCAACTCTTTCTTTGTGAGATAAATATAATCTAGGCTTTATAGAAGCAAGGCAAATGTTTTTAAAGATATATGTTTCAATATTGCTTCCTCACAAATTCTTACAGGCTTTAGGATTGAACCTATACAATGACCTCTTAAATCATTTAAGGACATAGGGGTTTTTTCCTTTGTAAATAGGGCTTTATGAGGGAGACATGCCAGGCCCCTCTTTACACATGGATATCAATGAGGAAGCTGGCGATAAAGAAAAAAAGAGAGAAAGAGCCCTGGGAATTGGTACAACTGGGGCAGGTGGCCAGCAGCCCTTAGCATCCACGGGCCGAGTATCAGCCTTCACCAGGCTCCAACACAAAGCCAAACAGAGGTGGATATAAATGTCACCTGCTGGCTTCCCCAACCCCGCCCCACCGAGAGCGGGTCAGACCTGTATCACGGATCTGGGGAGCTCCAGCAGCCCATACACTCACCACACCAACCGTTTCTGACCTTCATTTTCAGCCCCAGATTAAATTTCCTAGAACGCCACTTTCAATACATCTGCACTGCTAATAGCCATCTAAAGAACCACTTCCTGTTAGTCGACAAAATTCAAGTTCCTTCAGCCTGGCTCAAAAAATGCTCTTCATAACCTGGCACTTGCTCCTTCCTCCAGCTTTCCTGTGTGCATATTTCCACAGCTGAGACATGCTGTCCACACATTTGAGCCTTTACTTTGCCTCTCAACGACGAGACCCCTTATCCTATCTGCTTACTGATTTCCTGTCATCCTTCAAAACAGGACTCCTATATCACCTCCAGCATGATGTGTTCAGTCACCTCCCTCAGGACAGCAACTCACCGCCACTGCTACCTCATCCTTACCCCAACCACCCCTCTCTACGTGCACAGCCCGAGCAGGTCTAGTAGAATCCGGCCTGCGTCACTCACTAGTTCTGTGACCTTGACAGTCTTTACACTGCCTATAAGTTTTCTGATCTGTAATCTAGAGATAATTACTTACAGCAGTCTGTTTCATTGGTTGATGGCAAGGCTTTAATGGAACAATGTGAATCACTTAGCATTACGCAGAATATATGAAGTATATAAATGTTAATTACTAAAAGTGATGAAACATATACTAAGATATATAAAGTGCATGGCACAGAGTCTGGCATGAAGTAGGTATTCATAAAATGCTAGTCCACATTCTACTAGCCAAAACAAGTCACAAAACCATCCCAGATTCAAGACAGTAGAGGTGTAGATGCCACTTATTGATGGGAAGAGCTGCAAAGTAATTGTGGCCATATTTAATCTATAGCAAATGGCTTATGTCCCTAAGTAAATCCTAATCTCAGCACTTTGGTTGCATTTTTTCTAGCACCTGAGACATTCGACATTGTGCCTAGCATATCAGAGGTGCCAGTAGATATCTTTGGTTTGATGGAAAGGCTAGTGCACAGAACCTACTGGTTACATCACTGAGAGCTTGAGGGGGAATAAGTCTTGGAGTCAGAGAGTTTGGGTTTAAATACTAGTCCTGCAATCTATAAGACAGATAATTGGGACACATTACTTAACTTCTCTGATGCTTGGTTTCCTCTTTTGTAAACTGGAGGTGACAATATCTACTTTATAATAAGATAACATTACGTAAAGCATCTGGCACATGGTAGATGCTTAGAACTCTAGTTCCTATTCATTATGAAGCATTTCTCTTATCAATATTCATGACTAAATTATTAGGCAACTCAGATAACTGGTCCATAAATCAAAACCTTTTTCAAACTTTGCAAAATTAATAAGACTTATTAGAACAGGTTTGTTATAGTTGAGTCACTGCATAAGAGTTCACGCCAATCAGAATGCCCTGGCGCTCCTACATACCTGTCACATTAGCTAAGGCATCTAATTCTCTATGCCCATTTTCTTGTGGAGGAAGAAGGTATTCCATCCTAACACGGGTACCTATTTAAAGGATAACAACATTATACCTAGCATTGACTTTACATTCACTTCAAAGTCAGAGGAAAATTGTTTGATTAATAGTTGTTCTCAATTCAGATATTAAAACATGGTTTTAAAGTGTTCAGTATATCATCATCTCCACCTCTCTCCCAATCATAGATATGATGACAGTGAGAAATTAAATATGCAGTGAATTCCTTGAAAAGGAATCCCAGCCATTCAGAAGGGACTATGATTTTTATTTAAGCATTAGTAGCAATATCTTCCAGAAAAAGCAATGGCACCCCACTCCAGTAATCTTGCCTGGAAAATCCTATGGACAGAGGAGCCTGGTAGGCTGCAGTCCCTCGGGTCGCTAAGAGTTGTATATGACTGAGTGACTTCCCTTTCACTTTTCACTTTCATGCATTGGAGAAGGAAATGGCAACTCACTCCAGTGTTCTTGCCTGGAGAATCCCAGGGGCGGAGGAGCCTGGTGGGCTGCAGTCTATGGAGTCGCACAGAGTCGTGACTTAGCATAGCACAGCAATACCTTCAAGTTTATAGAGACACTTTCAGACTATATAGTCGGAATTTTTAAAATATATCATGAAAAATCTTATACTCCTTGCAGCCCTCTTCTTTAGTACATTTCACATGGTCTTTCAATTTTCAGGCTGGCACCTAAAAATATTATAGGGTCATAAAAATGACAATAAATGTAGTGAAGGGAAACTCCTGATCTTATCACTTTATTATCATGGTGACCTATTAGTTCAAATTAACTCATTTTCATGGAGGGGCTTTCGGGGCAGCTGTGAAGCTGCTGTGTTAGCTACAGGAAGTTGCACACTGGCAAATTTCATTCAAATGTAAACCTCTAAATTTGGCTACCTGGCATTGCAAGATCCTGCTGTTTGCTGTATGCAAAATAAAAATTATATACCATCTCGTTTGGTCAAAAGTTATGGGCCTTTCAATATTAATTTCAATATTATTTCTAAAGAATTCATATAGTGAGATGCAACTGAATGAATATAATGTCTTGAACAAGGTAAAAAGAAATGTGTTTTCCCTTCACATGAGCAAAGATACTTAGTCCACATGTTGAAGGCTCATGTCTTAGGTTGTTCTTTCTCAACATATGAATCTGGTATACCAGCTCTGAAATCAGTCCAGTGAAACCCCTCCTGGTCCCAACATAGGCCTTTTAGAACTCTTCTATGTTCTGTGAGATGAACAGAAGTTGTGTGCTATCATTGCCTTTTATATGGCTTATCCAACCTAAATATTTCCCAGGTCACCATAAGCACTGATTATAGCTATGCTGTTGCTGCTGCTGCTGTTAAGTCACTTCAGTCGTGTCCGACTCTGTGCGATCGCATGGACAGCAGCCCGCCAGGCTCCCCGTCCCTGGGATTCTCCAGGAAAGAACACTGGAGTGGGCTGCCATTTCCTTCTCCAATGCGTGAAAGGGAAAAGTGAAAGTGAAGTCGCTCAGTCATATCTGACTCTTAGCGACCCCATGGACTGCAGCCTACTAGGCTCCTCCACCCATGTGATTTTCCAGGCAAGGGTACTGGAGTGGGGTGCCATTGCCTTCTCCGGATTATAGCTATAAATAATTAATTATGTTCAAATGTTTTATATCACAATGAAGGAGATCATATAGGAGTTTTTTGAAATGGTCAAAATTGATCAAATTATATGCTTACAAGTTGGAAATTGTATTGTACATAAATTATGCCTTAATGAATTTGAACCTCCTCCCCTCCCTCAAAATGGAATACTCACTGAAGGCTAAAAAATATAAATAGATAGATATAGATATGGAAGTGTATATATATATATACATACACACACACACACACAAGGAAATACAAATCCCACCGAATCTTCTTTGTGAACATTTATTTAATTATATGGTTTCTCTGAATGTCCTCAGTTCAGTTCAGTCACTCGGTTGTTTCTGACTCTTTGCGACCCCATAGACTGCAGCACACCAGGCTTCCATGTCCCTCAACAGCTCCCAGAGCTTGCTCAAACTCAGGTCCATTGAGTCAGTAATGCTGAATATCATAAGTCTCTTTTATACTAAGTTTTTAAACTATTAAGTGTTCCCACTTTTATTTTCAAGTTATTAAAACTCTTGGAAGGCAGTCTGGTGTGTAGTTATGAGATAAGTTTTGAACAGAAGTAGAGTCACAGATGTAGAAAATGAGCTTATGCTTCACAGGGGATGGGGGAGGGATAAATTGGGAGATTGGGACTGACATATACATACTGCTGCTGCTGCTGCTGCTGCTAAGTCGCTTCAGTCGTGTCTGACTCTGTGCGACCCCATAGATGGCAGCCCACCGGGCTCCCCCATCCCTGGGATTCTCCAGGCAAGAACACTGGAGTGGGTTACCATTTCCTTCTCCAATGCATGAAAGTGAAAAGTGAAAGTGAAGTCGCTCAGTCGTTTCCGACTCTTAGCGACTCCATGGACTGCAGCCCACCTGGCTCCTCCGTCCATTGGATTTTCCAGGCAAGAGTACTGGGGTGGGGTGCCATTGCCTTCCCTGCATATACATACTACTATATATAAAATAGATAACTAATAAGAACATACTGTATAGCACCAGGAGTTCTACTCAATACTCCGTAATGGCCTATATGAGAAAAGAATCTTAAAAAGAGTGGATATATCTATAACTGATTAACTTTGCTGTACACCTGAAGGTAATATAATGTTATAAATCAACTACACTCCAATAAAAAGTTTTTTAAAAAATAAAAGAAACAGACCCTGAAATCACACCATTACCACCAGCAACAACTCTACCTGCAGAGAAACCTGAATTATTCTCTATTTCAATTTCCTCACCATTAAGATGAAAATAATGTTACTTACCTTCTGAGGTGGTTTGATAATTAAATGAGATAATAATATTACATATTTGGGTCATATGCCTAATAGTGTGCTTATAAAATTTCTACAAGTATGTGCCTATGAATTTTATTATAATTCATAACTCTGCTGGAAAATGTGGGAAGTCATAGAAAATAAATTTTTTTAATCTGGTGTGTGAAAGGACATCATCTACTTCTAGTTTTCATCCTTAGGGATGTGATTCTGTTTCAGGCAGAGTCAATGGTCTGGAGGTGGGGAGATTATACCCACAACAAAGCTAGATCCTCATAAAAATTTTTTGCTGATTTGTTGAGCTGGTAGGATATAAGGGAAATCAATAAAACTAGAGGGTTTGGTGGGTTGATCTGAGGGCTGACATGGAAGGGAGGGGAAATGTTTGAGCAGAAATAAAGACACTGAATGATGAGAAGATGATCACACCAGAAAGGCAGATTCCCCTAAGGACAGGGGTCCAACCTAGCTTTCTATGTGAAGACTGACTGGTCCTTGAGCTACTTTCGCTAAGTTTGGGGTAGCTGAGCCTGGAACTGGGGAACCTGGAAGGGAGGCGCTTCCCAAGAAATATAAGCATGAATCTTCAGGAGAAACACAACATTCGGAACTCAGATTTTCACAGATTAAGGTCAACCCAGATACATGTTTCAATCAAAGATCACCAAATCCATAAGGAAACAAATCACTAGGAATGAGAGTCAGCATGAACAATAAAGTTAAATTCCCAGGACCTTCGGGGATTTGGGTATTAGCATAACCAAATACAAAATTTTTTTAAATAACAATAATAATAAAATTAAATAGTGAACACTCCACAAAAGACCAACCAATATTTTTAATAGATCAAACAGAATTTATAGGACTGAGAAAATATCTAATCATTGATACTAAAAAAAAAAAAATCAATGCATGAGTTAAACAGCAAATAAGCTTCAGTTGAAGAAGGAATTAGTGAACTGGATGGATGTAGAGCTGAAGAAAACTGTTCCAAAATATAGAACATAGAATCATGGATAGAGGGAAAGTAACAAGAAGTTGAGAATTTATTGGGGATAAAAGTAAAAGATTTAACAAACATCAAAGACTCAGAAGGAGAGAATACAGATAATACAGACAAGATAATATTTAAGAAAAAGATGGTTGAAACTTTTCCAAAAGACATGCATCCACAGTCACATGAAGCACATCATATACAAGCAGAATACATTTTAAAAATCTATCTCAAGGTAAAAGGAGGTGAAGCTGAAAAATCTTAAAGCCAAAAGGAGTATACTTTAAAGGGTAGTCAGAAAAGAAAGAAAGATTGTCATATAGAATATCTGTAAGGTTAATAGCAAACTTCTCTATAGCAATCATGGAAGCCACAAGACAATGAAGTGAAATCTTTAAAGTGCTGAGAGAATACTTATAATGTTACAATTGTGAATCCAGAAATAGTATCTTTTAAGTATAGAGGCGAAAGGAATTGTATTTCCAGTCACATAAAAGCTGGAAGTTGCCGCCAACACCGATTTCCCAGGTAACTCAGTCAGTAAAGAACTCGCCTGCAATGCAAGAGGCGTGGGTTTGATCCTTGGGTTGGGAAGATCCCCTGGGGAAGGAAATGGCAACCCACTCCAGTATTCTTGCCTGGGAAACCTCATGGATAGAGGAGCCTGGTGGGCTACCGTCCACAGGGTCACAAAAAGTCAGACACGACTTAGCGGCTAAACCACCACCACCACCTACAGGAAAGGAAGGAAAATGAATCTAGAAAAAAGTTTGCTGCTACTGCTAAGTCACTTCAGTCGTGTCCGACTCTGTGTGACCCCATAGACGGCAGCCCACCAGGCTCCCCCGTCCCTGGGATTCTCCAGGCAAGAATACTGGAGTGGGTTGCCATTTCCTTTTCCAATGCATGAAAGAGAAAAGTGAAAGTGAAGTCGCTCAGTCTGTCCGACTGTTAGCGACCGCATGGACTGCAGCCCACCAGGCTACTCCGTCCGTTGGATTTTCCAGGCAAGAGCACTGGGGTGGGGTGTTTGGAGGACAGATAAGCAAAGAAAATGATAAACATGTAGTAAGTCTAATACTTGGCAAAATGGTGATGAAAATAATCATGTTTAACTTGGGGAGGTTTAAGCTAAAATTCAAGAAAATACATACTCATGTAAATTAGCAAAGTCGCTCAGTTGTGTCCGACTCTTTGTGACCCCATGTTCTGTAGCCTTCCTGGCTCCTCCATCCATGGGATTTTCCAGGCAAGAGTGCTGGAGTGGGTTGTTATTTCCTTCTCCAGGGGATCTTCCCAACCCGGGGATCGAACCCAGGTCTCCCGCATTGCAGCAGACGCTTTACCACCTGAGCCATCAGGGAAACCCTGATGTAAATTAGGACAGNCCCATAGACGGCAGCCCACCAGGCTCCCCCGTCCCTGGGATTCTCCAGGCAAGAATACTGGAGTGGGTTGCCATTTCCTTTTCCAATGCATGAAAGAGAAAAGTGAAAGTGAAGTCGCTCAGTCTGTCCGACTGTTAGCGACCACATGGACTGCAGCCCACCAGGCTACTCCGTCCGTTGGATTTTCCAGGCAAGAGCACTGGGGTGGGGTGTTTGGAGGACAGATAAGCAAAGAAAATGATAAACATGTAGTAAGTCTAATACTTGGCAAAATGGTGATGAAAATAATCATGTTTAACTTGGGGAGGTTTAAGCTAAAATTCAAGAAAATACATACTCATGTAAATTAGCAAAGTCGCTCAGTCGTGTCCGACTCTTTGTGACCCCATGTTCTGTAGCCTTCCTGGCTCCTCCATCCATGGGATTTTCCAGGCAAGAGTGCTGGAGTGGGTTGTTATTTCCTTCTCCAGGGGATCTTCCCAACCCGGGGATCGAACCCAGGTCTCCCGCATTGCAGCAGACGCTTTACCACCTGAGCCATCAGGGAAACCCTGATGTAAATTAGGACAGGAGCAGAAAGAGTTAACCTCCTAAGGGTCTTGTCTGTCAGTGGGAGGCTTAAGATACTCTTTGTAGGCTTTGTTAAATACGCAAGGTAAAATTTTATGACTAACCATAAAGCATGGAAATAGAGTGTTTAATTTCCACAGCAGGTAAAGGGCAAAATTATGTAGGGGAAATGAACACAAGAGGCTTCTTTTCATCAAATAACAAATAAAATAAACTAGCCTAGTCATTATGAAAGTTCTTTGGGTGTTAAAACTGGATTGGGGGTACAGGGCTGGCAATTCCACAGTAATAAGTAAAACTGGGCAGAAGGAAAAGGCATGGAAGAAGATCGGTGGTGGCCCTGCTGGTGGCAGACGCTGCAGCGACTGCGTGAGCCCAGAGTAACCTTTGCTCATGCTTCAGGCAGAGGCCAGGGCGGGCCGGGCCAGCTGATGATCCGGTACATTACGGAGAGGCGCTCATACTTCTGTCTGTCCAGCTGGACGTGCACCCTGCCCTTCACGGGAAGCCTCCCTCCTGTCCCCAGCCTTGGCCAGAGCAGTTTAAGGGGAGCAAGCAGAGAGAAAAGGAGGCAAGAGAGCAACAGGACTCTCCCCGAGGCAGCGCCCAGGACGGCCACCACCCTGCGCACTCTGCTTCCCCAGGGAAGGAGGCTGAGGCAAGAGGCAGGGGGAATGGGCCCTGGCACAGGCCTTTGAGGAAACACCCAGCCAGAAAGAGATGGAAAGCTGAGGGGAACACTAGATACCATGGGCCCTGGCAACACGGGAAAATGTGCCTGAACACAAGTTCTTCTCTAATTAATCATTACCTCCTTTCCTTCCCGTACAAGACATCACAGCATCCTGACCTTGGACCCCACACACATTGTTCACCTACTAAGAAGTCTGGGATTAACAGAAGCAAACCACTATAAGTAGAATGGATGTTTTGAAAAAAAATTGAAAATCCTACTGTATAGCACGGGGAACTATATTCAGTATTCTGTAATAAACCATAACAGAAAAGAATATGAAAAAGAATGTATATAACTGAATCATCTTGCTCTACAGCAGAAGCTAACAAAACATTGTACGTCAACTATGCATCAGTAAAATAAATTTTTTTTAATTTTTAATATCAAACATGGTGACATATTTATAGGAATAAACCATAGACTTGAAGAAACTTAAAAATGCATCTGAGTGGTAACAGCTAATACTTATGCCCTCCTTACTCAAAACCAGGAACTATTCTCAGTGCATGACACATAAGATCATATTTAATCCTCATGTGCCTAAGATCACACAGCAAACAAGAGGCAGAGCTGGGATTCAAATATAGACACGCATTCCAGAGTCTTCTCTTTCAAATACCGTGCTACCTCTGAGCGGCTGTTGTTGAGTCGCTAAGCCATGTCTGATGCTCAGTCAAGTCCCACCCTTTGAGACCCCATGGACTGCAGCACACCAGGCTTCCCTGGCCTCCACTATCTCCCAGAGTTTGCTCAAACTCATATCCATTGAGTCAGTGATACCATCCAACCATCTCACCCTCTGTCATCCCCTTCTCCTCCTGCCTTCCATCTTTCCCAGCATCAGGGTCTTTTCCAATGAGTCAGTTCTTCACATCAGGTGGCCAAAGTATTGGAGCTTCAGTTTCAGTCCTTTCAACAAAAATTCAGCGGCGATTTTTTTTTTAGTATTGGTTGGTTGGATCTCCTTGCAGTCCAAAGGACTCTCAAGATTCTTCTCCAGCACCAGAGTTCAAAATTCTTCAGTGCTCAGCTTTCTTTATAGTCCAACTCTCACATCCATACATGACTACTGGAAAAACCATAGTTTTGGCTATCCGGACCTTTGTTGGCAAAGTGGTGTCTCTGCTTTTTAATATGCTGTCTAGGATTTTCATAGCTTTCCTTCCAAGGAGGAAGTGTCTTTTAATTTCGTGGCTGCAATCAATATTCTCAGGGATTTTGGAGGCCCCCCCCAAAAAAAAATCTGCCAATTGGTGGATATTTCCCTAGAGAAGATAGAATTCCGATTTAGTCCTATGGATGGAAAGTTTGTATACTTCACCCTCTTCTTCTGTAATTCATATGTTAAAGCCTTGGTCCCCAGTATGATGGTATTTTAAGTGGGGCCTTTGGGGCAGTAATGAAGTCATGAGGGTTAAGTCACGTGAATGGGACCGGTGCTCCTATAAGAAGAGACACATGGAAAAGATGATCTCTCTTTGTGCTACATGAAGACACTGCAAGGAAACAGCCATCTGCAAGCCAGGATGAAGGTCCCCCAAAGGACCCAACCATGCTGGCACTCTGAAATCAAACTTCCAGCCTCCATAACTGGGATAAATGTGTTTTGTTTAAGCCACCAAGTCTATGGTGTTTGTTATATCAGCCCAGTCTGATTAAGGCAGTTGGGAAATGATGGGTTACTCCCAGATATTTGAAGAGCTATTTATGGAAGAAGGGTTTACCTTATTCGGTATGGACCAAGGAGATTAGAAATAAGTACATTTGTAACAGAGGTTGCCAAAGGAGAAATTGGCTTTCTCGGAGGGTGCTGAGTTCTCCATCACTAGAGGCTGAATGCGTCCAGGGTTAATAACATTGGAGAGGATTTCAGCATTGAGTGCTGGTTGAATAAGACTCTCTAAATCCCTCGAACTCTTGAGAGTCTGTAGGATTATCAGGACAGAACTAAGAACTGAAATCCGAAAAAGTGGATGTTGATACCTCTTCACTTTTACAACAGCTACATTTTCCACTTACTTTGTTCCTGGGCATCTTGGAGTCAGAATTTGCATTTTAAGACTCAACACACCTGGATACCCTTTCTTCAGTAGTCAGCTTGAGCATCTCCTCCTCCAGGATGTGTTCCCCAGCCCATCCCCAACACCAGCTTAAGTGTCCCCCTCACCCTGTCTTACTACTACAATGCCACTTCTCACACTGCAGTGAATTCTGTTTCATCATTTATCACACCCTCACTAGGGCACGTCCTAAGGCTTCAGTAACAAATCACCACAAACTAAGCAGCTTAAAAAAATAATTTATTTTCTTACAGATCTGGAAGCTAGAAGTCCAAAATCAAGTTGTCAGGAGGGCCAGGTTCCTCTGAAGGTTTTGGGGGTACACCCTTCTTTGCCTCATCCTAGCTTCTGGCATAGGCGCATGCATGCCTAGTTGCTTCAGTCGTGTCCAACACTTTGAGAAGCCATGGACTGTAGCCCGCCAGGCTCTTCTGTCCATGGAATTCTCCAGGCAAGATTACTGGAGTAGGATTTCATACCCTCCTCCAGGAGATCTTCCTAACCCAGGGATCAAGCCCTCATCTCCTGCATCTCCTGCATTGCAGGCAGATTCTTTACTGCTGAGCCACTGGGGAAGCCTGCACCCCCACCCCCACAAGCTTCTGAAGGTTGTTGGCAAACCTTAGTGGTCCTTAGCTTGAAGCTGTATCTCTCAAATTTCTGCCTCTTTCTTCAGACTGCCTTCTCCCCTCTATGTCTGTGTTTGTCTCCCCTCTTCTTATAAGGACACCGATCATATTAGATTTAGGTTTCACAATCCTTCAGAGTAAATTCATTTTAAATTAACTAGTTACTGCTTCAAAGATCCTATTTCCAAATAAGTTCACATTCACAGGTACTGGTAATTATGACCTCAATATATCTTTTCAGGGGACATAATTCAACTGACAACAGCCTCAACCTCCTATGCTCATTAAACTGCTGTTTTTATTCCACATATTTCTGTTGTGTCTACTATGAATCACCCCCTGTTCCAGACACAGAGAACAACTCACAGTCAAAGTTTCTACCCTTAGTGAAGCTTCCACTCTACAGGGAGGAAGACAGCTTAAAAGGGGGCCATTCAATGATAAAACCAAATACAAACTTATTTGTGTGTGTATGTATATACCTATATAAATGGGTGTGTGATATGCGTGCTAAGTTGCTTCAGTTGTCTCTGCAACCCTATGGACTGTAGCCTGCCATTCCTCCGTCCCTGGGATTCTCCAGGCAAGAATACTGGAGTGAGTGGGTTGCTGTGCCCTCCTTCAAGGGATCTTCCCAACCCAGGGCTCAAACCTGCATCTCCCATGTCTTTCACATTGGCAGGTGGGTTCTTTACCACTAGCGCCACCTGAGAAGCCCATAGTCCATTTATATAAATCACTGATACATATTAGAAAAAGGATATTTTGGTTCAGCTGGTAAAGAATCCGCCCGCAGTGTGGGAGACCTGGGTTCGATCCCTGTGTTGGGAAGATCCCCTGGAGAAGGGAAAGGCTACCCACTCCGTGAACAGTATAGTCCATGGGGTTGCAAAGAGTTGGACATGACTAAGCAGCTTTCACTTTCATTAACACAAACAGTAGAGGAAAAAAAGAGGGGGAGGGAGGAGAGAGGAGGGTTTTCGGAGGGAGGGGACACGCGTATGCCTACGGCCGATTCATTCTCACGTATGGCAAAAACCATCACANTCAGAGTAAATTCATTTTAAATTAACTAGTTACTGCTTCAAAGATCCTATTTCCAAATAAGTTCACATTCACAGGTACTGGTAATTATGACCTCAATATATCTTTTCAGGGGACATAATTCAACTGACAACAGCCTCAACCTCCTATGCTCATTAAACTGCTGTTTTTATTCCACATATTTCTGTTGTGTCTACTATGAATCACCCCCTGTTCCAGACACAGAGAACAACTCACAGTCAAAGTTTCTACCCTTAGTGAAGCTTCCACTCTACAGGGAGGAAGACAGCTTAAAAGGGGGCCATTCAATGATAAAACCAAATACAAACTTATTTGTGTGTGTATGTATATACCTATATAAATGGGTGTGTGATATGCGTGCTAAGTTGCTTCAGTTGTCTCTGCAACCCTATGGACTGTAGCCTGCCATTCCTCCGTCCCTGGGATTCTCCAGGCAAGAATACTGGAGTGAGTGGGTTGCTGTGCCCTCCTTCAAGGGATCTTCCCAACCCAGGGCTCAAACCTGCATCTCCCATGTCTTTCACATTGGCAGGTGGGTTCTTTACCACTAGCGCCACCTGAGAAGCCCATAGTCCATTTATATAAATCACTGATACATATTAGAAAAAGGATATTTTGGTTCAGCTGGTAAAGAATCCGCCCGCAGTGTGGGAGACCTGGGTTCGATCCCTGTGTTGGGAAGATCCCCTGGAGAAGGGAAAGGCTACCCACTCCGTGAACAGTATAGTCCATGGGGTTGCAAAGAGTTGGACATGACTAAGCAGCTTTCACTTTCATTAACACAAACAGTAGAGGAAAAAAAGAGGGGGAGGGAGGAGAGAGGAGGGTTTTCGGAGGGAGGGGACACGCGTATGCCTACGGCCGATTCATTCTCACGTATGGCAAAAACCATCACAGTATTGTGAAGCAATTATCTGCCAATTAAAAAGTTTTTAAAAGAATAAAACATGCACGCCCCTCTGTCTTCCAGGGCAGTGTCGGTTCCGCTCAGTCTCCATTTGGCCCGGTGCCAGGTAAGTATTGCGGTTCACAGGGGTCGATTCCTTCCCTTTTGAAGTAAATCAGGCATTTAGGCTTCCATTCTTTCAAAGATGCCTTACAGGACTTTGAACATTTTGCTGCTTTAAAATACTTGTTTTAAAAATGTAAAATCAGGAAAGGCAGACCTCATGCAGCTGTTCCTGAATTTGGAATGCATTCTGTCCAGTATAAGCTTATTGGGCAAAAGCAATAGCAATTAGGCCCTTCATACAGTTTTTACAGCACCGCTGGTGACTCAGATGGTAAAGAATCTGCCTGCAATGTAGGAGACCCCGGTTCAAACCCTGGGTTGGGACGATCTCCGGGAGAAGGGAATGGCAACCCACTCCAGTATTCTTGCCTGGAGAATTCCACGTCCAAGCTCAGAAACGGCATAGGTTTTCCTAGTAATTTGGGTCATCTTCAGAGCTGGATACGGGAAAGAAATCAGAGCAGGAGAAGATCCCGCACGTCTGAATGTCTCTATACTGTGTTTCCCAATCATACTTACTGTCATTGGAATTTGGCTGTATCTGCTCCATTCTGCAGAACAACATTTCTGCAGCCTCTCTCATCACCTGGAATGGCTCTTCTTTTTTTAAGAAGAAAAAAATACATGTTTAAACAGCGAAGGATTTTTTTTTCTCTGTGTTTTTTAATTTGAGAATTGGAAATGCAGACAGGAGAGCCTGGCAGCCTTTTTCCCTTAGTCTCCTGATACCCTTTTTTACTTAGGGTTAGGGTTAGGGCCGAACCACTACAGCCTTAACCACTTCAATAGATATAGATTCATGGCATGAAACAAAACCTTATTTGTTGATACTGATTTTCACGGGCACGGATTTTTTTTTTTTTCCTAGAGAAGTATGCTTATGATGAACCCTCCAACTGCAGCTTTCAAATTCATGAGCAGATTAGAATTCGGGGGCTATAGAATTTAAGATGGAAATGGAGCGAGTGGAATTGTGCTGTTAAGATTCTGTGAGGAATTTTGACTTCTTTTGAATAAATGAATAAATTTACATGAATTGTTGCACATAGTATGATACTACTGGGTTTACAGAAAATGTATAAGATGTAAGTTCTGCCGGCGTAGGGCCAGTGGGCCAACTGGAAAGAGGACTACGCTCAGATGAGAGAGTATTGGGCACAGTACAACGTGCCGCCTTGGGTAAAAGGATCTAAGTGCTATGTCTGGAGAGTTGTGTCCGACTGAGTCAGGGTAACAAGGAGGAGGGTCTTGACGAGTCTGTCTTCTCTCCCTGCAGAAGAGTGGGCAGGGTGGGCAGGAACAAAGCTCAGAAGCAGTCCACTGCAGTTGTGGAAAGTAAGAAAGGCAAGCACCTGCAACTTCCTCCCAGATCAACTCTTTTGTGACTAAGGGAGTAGGTCTGAGCTAACTGGATCACACCCAACACCAGCTGGGAGGAAAAAAAAAATTCTGTTTTACAGTCCTTGAGTCTATGCTCCTGAACACATTCTAAATGATACAGGGTTACCTGATACAACTGAGCTACTGGTTCAGAAAACGTTTAGCAAACACATCTCTTCTCCTCTGGGACTATTTCGCTGGCCTTACCTTAAATGAGATTCTTAGTTTCAGCCTCTCCAGGTTTCCACCAAGGAGCGGGGAGGGGGGAGGCGGGGGCAGGGTGGCTTTCTGTGCCAGGTTTTCCCTTCTCACGTTTGCAGGGCCCAGGGGAGCTGAGTGGGGACTCAAACTGGCCAGCAGAGGGCAGCAAATAACACCAGACTCTTCAAAACCAGAAAACCTTTATCGCGGTCCTCTAACTTGGCTTCCCAGAAGCAAAGCAAGGCAAACCATTTTCGGTTGCCTGCTAGGTGCAAGTCACCGTCAGTGTACAAAAATTAGAAGAAGAGTACAACTTGCCTCTGATTCGGGGTGAGGTCAGTGTCTCACCCTATCTAGAGAAACTGAATCTCATATAGCATGCCCCAGAAGCAGCCTCTTAATCTATGGGGGCAAGGCTCAGAAGCTGTGAAAAAGATGCTTCATTAGATAACAGCAAAAGCCAGGGGATTCTTAATCTGTCCTCTTTAGCCGAGCCCCTTCCTAGTAGAACACCTCGCATACAGAAGGTGTACCCCCCCCAAAAAAAAAAAGTGTATGTGAGAGACATTGGGCAGTAATTGCATGTAAAGTGAGCTCATTACCAAAGGCAGCTCGAACCTTAAACATACCGGCTTCGGGAGCCAGAGCAGTTAAAAGCGATAATGCCGCCCTATGGAATGCTTCTCAAGCCATCTATCTATTTAAACGTTGGCCGCGGCGTCAGGCCTGCGTTAGAAACACCATGTCACACGTGGAAAGACCGGGCTGCCGTAGACATGCCTTGACTTCCTCCAAGGAGACATGTGTCCGTCTGTCTTCCCCTTGGCAACAGGCTCACCGGCGATGTCAGGTTACTACGGTGTCAGGAGAGCCTTCCTCTCCGACCCGGACTTTCACAGCACCAAGCAGGTTGCCAGCGACGCCTGCACGTCAAGCGCGGCCAAGCCCTTTGCCTGCGAGTCCCCCGCAGGGCAGGGCCACGCGGCCCTGCTGGACCCCTACTTCCCGGAGCCCTGCGGGGACCACCGCCCCACGGCCCTGGCGCCCAACAGCGGCACCCTGTTCAGCGCCTCGCCCCTGCCGCCGCTCCTGCCGCCGCCCTTCCCCAGCGAGCCCGCGCACTTCGTGCTGGTGAGTACTCAGAGGCTTAGTCTGGGGGGTCACCGAGGTCGGGGTTCCCGCGGCCCTGGACAGCCCGTGCGCCCAGCAGCCAAGGGTCTACTCGCCCCGGGAGAGTCCAGAATCCACGCCCAGAGAGCCTTCCTCGGGGCTTCGGGCCACGCGGGAGGAGGCTCTGACTATCCAGGGGTTGAGGCGGGACGACTAGGACCGGACGTACAGCCATGTGTTATCACTCTAAGGATTTTGCCAGATGTTCCCCATCGTTCCGCCAGAGCTTAAGGAAAGAGCACGGTCTTACCTCGCAGACCCAGCGAGGCCGTCCCCGGGGCAGATGCATCAGGAGGCCTCTGACCTTCCCCTTCCTTCCTCCTTCCCCGACGGTATTTCTACCCTTTAGAACCTGCTTCTCTCACAGTCCTTCCAGAGATGAGTTCATAAGAAAGAGCACGAATAACCTTTTTATACAAAACTGTAAAGCCCGCGACCACAAAGGAATGAATCTGTGGACATGGGGTTTTAGACCAAACAGGCCACAAGAGAGTGGGAATTACTGCACATGTTCATTTAATACTGGCAACAACTCAGGGTATAGTTATTAAAGCCCCATTTGACAGAAGAACAAAGTGAGGCACTCAGAGTCAGGAAGCTAGTAAGTGGCCTAGCACTGAATCAAGCCTAAACCTTTCCGGCCCCCAACCTATGAGGCTCCAGGTCTTTGATCCCTGGGGCCAGGGTAGCCTTCCCAGCCCCCGTAGAAGCTCACCCTGTAATTTAGAGGCTTCTCCTTCCAGGAGTAGATGAAACACTTCCTAAATGTTCGTTTTATCATTTTCATATTTATTCATTTAATGTCTTCTGGAGAAAGGACTCTATTTACACACACACGCACACATCCACACGTGCGCGTGCACACACACGCGCGCACACACACACATCCAATTCTAGACTGAGAAAGGCACTAAAACGTTCAGTGTACAACAGCAGAGGAGACAGCCGCCTGAAAGGAGGCACTGGACAGCACAGGGAGGACGCCAAGCCTGCTTTGGAAGACATGGGCCCTTGTGTCGGGAAGGAAATATGTCCCCATCAGACCATCACCTAGTGACTAACCCCAGTGACCTTTCCATCCTCCTCAGAGGGACTCATGGGAGCAGACGGTGCCTGAAGGCCTCAGCCAGCCAGACCCCGTGCCGGCCGATGCCCTGCAGAGCCTGGCACCCAGCACCAGCTCCCTCTCCCAGCTGGAGTCGGGAGGTACAGCCCAGCACAGGAGCGCCGGCTGGGGTGGCCCCCTCACCGGGGTTCAGTCCTACTCACTGCACGCGCTGGAGGATCTGTACCACACGCAGGGGTACCCCACCCCGGCCCCCTACCCTTTCACCTCTTTCATGACAATGCCCAGTGACCCACCGCCCAAGGTGGGGCCCTTCTCCCCAGACGAGGGGGCAGACACCTCTGCCCTCCAGGACACTTCTCCGTGGACCAAAGAAGACGGGAGCCTGGCATGGGGGGCATATGAGTGCCGCAGAGCCTACTGAAGGCACCGGAGGACTTCTGTGTTTTGAGTCAGTTCTCTGTATTCACAGACTCTTGTGGTGTGGCAGTTCTTTCAGAAGTGGGTTTTCAGGACAAGCTGTTGTGCCACGCTTTGTTAATAGACGACAGCATTCATTTGTGATCCACCCACCATAACCCCATTGAAACACACCACAATGAGAATTCAGTGTGTCAGAGATAGACAGCCTGACAGTGAGGTTTTGGGGCTTAATAACCCATTATGTTTTGAATCTTCTGTAATCTTTGAAGTGTCATTTTAACACTGATAGTTTTCCTTAAATTACATTAAAAACTTTATGCAGCTCATAAAACATACTGATTTTCCTGTCTAATTTTTCTTAGTTATGTACTATGTATGTTCCTCAATAAAAGAGAATGTATAGGGTATAAAATAGATTAGGGCATATAAAACAAAATGCGCTTTATAGCATGTGACTTTATAAAGTGTGAAATATTACATACATCTCTCACCTTACAGGGAATTGCAAATAACAAATAATAACTTGTAAGTAACAAATGTGATGCCATAAAAAAATGCTTTATTGGCATTAAAGTAGGATGAAGCCAGGACACTATGGCTTCTTGACTACGTGGTTTTGATTTTGCACTAAAGCCCAGGATGTCCAAAAATTAGGCTAATCCCCAAAACAATAAAGGCCAAAACCTTTCTTTGACCAATGGCCTCTTTGATCAATTAAGCTAGATATTGTTTCTCTGATGGAATACACCAACAGTTATCAGAGTGGGTTAGTAAAATGGATGTTCTATAATCAAATAAGAATGCATGCATTATAAGGAAAACACAGACAGCAGACCTAGACTGTCGTCAAGGACACCAGAAGCAAAGCGGCTCTGAAGGACATAGTGTCAGATGTGCGCACACCTCCTATTTGAAGAGAGACCTTGCCGGTGGCTCATTGGCCAGAAATATATAGGTCTTACTTTGTATAAATGAAGAAACTGATATTTGAAGCATCAATCTGTCTCATATAAGTCTCATTGGTTTGGATTCCTTTGCCAGTTAAGCTCTCACAGTAATTCCCACCAAGTACCATGCCTGTCTGCAGGCCAAGCCCATCATAAACACCCTGCACACACTTTAACTTTGCAAAGCCTGTGTCAGACTCCACAGGTTACACCCAGAACCTTCCTTTTGTCTTCTTACCACCTTCCTTTCCTTATTCCCTTCACCACATTTTCTAACCCTTCAGGTTTCTCCTAATCCAATGCTTTTTCCCTCCATCTCCTAGGGTCCCAAAGCCACTCAAAACAGTTTCCACCACATCCTCTGTGACAGGGTCCCATGCTCTGTTTAGAAGTCTAGAAAGTCAAAACGGATATTAATTCACACTTACAAGTGAATAATTGATGTTCCTCCTTCTCTGGGCATTCAAGAGTATATTCTGGTTGAGCAAACACACTCCTGATTTGTGGCATCCCCGCAGAAATGCTTGAATAGGAGCCCTTTTACTCACCTCCTCACCCCACTCCTGGGAGAGCATCCTCAGAGGAACAGACACTGATGAAAGGCGCACTGGTGGTCCTTAGCTGCTGGACCGCACTCTCCCAGGTCCCCTGGCTACTCCTTCCTCCCACACTCCTTCCCACAGCCTAATCTTTACTTTGCTCAGTATTCACTTTGAGCTACCGTGGAAGGGGGTAGCTTCTACAACAGGAGAGGGAGCTGCCCTTCTGAAGTCTGATCAAACTGGAGAACTTAGTCCTGATCACCAGTATCTTTGGCAGAGCCATCTGTCATCCAGCCTCACTCACACCTGGACGACAAGCCCCTCATTAGGAGAAGATCTGGCCGTCCCTGGAGGTACAGGAGCCTTCACAAGGAATGGCCTTAAAGTCACTTTTCTAGATCGACTGTATAAAATTGATAATAATTACAGTCATCTACTGCTTCTGTGTGTTACAAGTATCATGCAACACAGATATTATAAATGTATGTGTAAATCATAAATATATGTTCCTGTAACTTTAATTTTGATTTGATTATAACACTAAATATTAGGCATGCTTATTTCTCTTGGTTTGCTGCTTTCTGCTCACTTGTCATGTTATAAAATTGATAATAATTACAGTCATCTACTGCTTCTGTGTGTTACAAGTATCATGCAACACAGATATTATAAATGTATGTGTAAATCATAAATATATGTTCCTGTAACTTTAATTTTGATTTGATTATAACACTAAATATTAGGCATGCTTATTTCTCTTGGTTTGCTGCTTTCTGCTCACTTGTCATGTTCTTCTTCTCATAACCTGGCTCTCAGATAAGTGGAGCTCAGTGATCAGTGGTGTCTACATCCTTCTTAGAGCATGCAAGTCCTTTCATAGTGCTTGGGAAATTTTATAAAAAAGGAGACACACACCAGCCCATAGGCTGTGTCCTTTTCAGTTCTCCAGTCTAAAAGGTCAAGTGGAGTGGGGAATGGTAGTAATAATTCCATACAGTAAATAGTTTTTAAGAATTCTATTTAGCTTGACAGTGTATTGCTATACTGCATATATTTTCATTTAATTCTGCTTTATTGCTCTGGGAATTTACAATACCTGTTAAAAAGTGAAACCAAGATACAAACTTATGTCAGGGAAGTTAATTCTATTTCCGTATTCCATTTCCCATTCAAGTACTCTCTGTTTCCTAGAGCACTCAAGAGACTAACTGTGCCTTTTTGTAATAATGCACGATGTCAAAAATAATAATAATAATACACCTTCTCCTTTCCCTCTCCTTATTAAACCTGCTCTTCTCAGACTCACAGGTTTCCTGGGGAAGTGAGAGGAAATTTAAGAGCTTAGGTTCAAAACACCATCCCTTTTAGGTCCCTTAAGATGTGAAATAAGCAGAGATTAAAGGGATTGATAGAGGGATTGACATATACACCCTACTAAGCAGAGGGATTGACATACACACCCTACTATATATATAATAAATAACTAATAGGAACTTGCTGTATAGCAGAGGAAACTCTACTCCATACTCTGTAATGACCTATTGGGAAAAAAAATCTATAAAAGAGTACATATATGTATATGTATAACTGATTCGCTTTGCTGTACACCTGAAACTAACACAATATTGTAAATAAATTATACTCCAATAACAATTTTAAAATAAAGTAAGTAAGCAGAGATGGTGATATCAAATTCAAGCTATCTCCCTAGAGGATACTGTCCACAAAAAATGGAAACCAAACTTTGCCCATGCAAAAACTAAAATAGAAGCGATTGCCTATAAATTACTAAATACAGATATTATGGTATGTAGTTGAAAGTGTTTGTATTTCTCTTATAATACTATCCAAATCCCAAAGAATGAGAGAAGAAAACAATAGCTTTACCTCATTATTTAATAACTTCTTGTAAATGAGCATTATGACTTGCTACAGCTCAGTTAATATTTAATACAATATAATGGCACTCTAGTGGAAAAGGGGGAGATTTTAGTACTAGAGTCCTTATTGTACAGAAAATCCCACAAAGGGAAAAGAATTACTAACCCCAATAGTAAAATAAATATTTGCATGTATATGTATGTGTGTGTGTGTATAAAGGTATTAGTAGTTTCTCTGTGATCCATTTTTACTATGTAAATCTAAATAACACATTCATAAAAATAAAACATCAGTTATATTTAAAGAACTGAAATAATAATTGGTGTCCAAGGTTTAAGTCACATTACATTACAGTCATTCTACCAAAAAAAAAAAAAAAAAACTAAAAATTCCTGAAATGATACTGTTTTTAAAAAGTCTTTATTTACTCCTTCATTCTATTTTGGCTCCACTGAGCCTTGCCAGCTGCGTGTGGGCTTTCTCTAGGCGCAGCAAGTGGGGCTGCCCCAGCTGTGCTGCACGGGCCCCCCCATGGCAATGGCTCCAATTGTTGCAGAGCCTGGGCTCCAGGCGTGCAGGCTCAGCTGTGGCACCCTGGCTTAGCTGCCCAGCAGCTCGTGGGATTTTAGTTCCCCGGCCAGGGATCAAACGCATGTCCCTTGCATGGCAAAGTGAATTCTTAACCACTGACCGCCAGGGAAGTCCCTATGCTCATTCTTTACATTCTGCCATTAAGTTCTTTATCAGGTAGCCTTTTCGTTGAAAACAGTCTTTACCTGTTCATCTTATATACCATACTCGATAAATGCTGACTCTTGAGAGGTTAAGTTGCAAAATTGTACCCTCTGGCTAAAGAAGCTTCTCTAACTAGACTCATCAAGGAAGACTCCTGATTGTTTCAATTCTGTGTCCTCAGAAGGTGGCTTTGTGTCCAGCAGGCTGCAGGTGTTCCGTTAGTCTTTGTTAAATTGAGCAAAAATGATACCACAAAGATGAATAACAACTTAGATCCCAACACTGTGGATGACAGTTCTGATGTATAAGAAAATCTTCACCAGCTTTAATGTTTAACTTAGTGTACTGGATATTGAGTTTTACTGGTAATATATTTAAGATGATTAATTGTGTACTTTTAAATGTCTTTAACAAGGAAAATTACTGAACCTTTGAAGTAGCACAGAAAATGTTTTATGAATTCATTTAGGATCTATGTAGACTGTAAATATTACTAAGAATTCTTAGAAATAAAAGTTACTCACTGTTTGGTATTATATCTGGTGTGATTAAAACAAATATGATAAATAGATTAGGAATTAGAAACCTTAAAGATCAGATTAAATAAGAAGAAGAAAATCTTTTATACTTATTTGTAAATGATAAGACCATGACTTATTTGACCTTTGATATTAAAGTGCCCTTTGTTCATAATTCCTGATAAATAAGATATGTGGGTTTGTGATATGCAATTGTCAGTATATTACAAGCCAAAAGGAAAAGAGGTAAAAAATGTCCAAGTTCTGAAGGGAAAAAAATGTGGATAAAACAAATAATATCTAAGAATTAGCTCTTCACATTAAGAAAACCAATAGCCTTCTCTCTTAACCAAATATCTTAGGTAGAAAAATCCAAGAAATTAAACATAAATGAGTGATCACTTATTTTTTCTTAGCCTTGATAGTATTTCTTAACCTTGATAATATATTCATAGGCTTTTATCACAGTAATCTTAATGCTTTTGTATGTCTTAAATGTTGCATAATGAAAATGTTTTAAGTAAAAGATGAACTTTTCAAGAAGAATTTGATAGTATCTTCCTAAATGATAAACTATCAAATGCGCATTCCCCACGGAAGTCTCTTAAAGTAAAAGCTTTGAATCTGTTTTATGGAAAGACTTTGACTTACCACAAATCATTACATAACCTTCGTATAATAGTTTTCCTGGTCATTTTCCTATGGACCAAGCATTCACACTGGTCCCAGTAAGTACCTGTTTCCTCCATACTTTTGGAACTTGATGTTACACACAAGGTTTGGTAACAGTGTTCCTCAGTAAGAATGAAAAAAGAACTTTGCATTAATAAAGAGAATTTATAGCCATAGTCAAATTTAGAGGGAATAAACTCTTTCTTTTTCTTATACTGAAAGTCTTTCCATATCCATGTGTCAAATGTGTGTAATTTAATAAAATCTCCTACTCTGGGGGGAAAATATAATGCTTTGCAGTGTCATTTGCATACAAAAGCCTGCCAAAACTTTTCAGTTAAAATATTCAGCTTAAAACTTTATTTTTTTATTTTTTTTTTATTTTTACTTTATTTTACTTTACAGTACTGTATTGGTTTTGGCATAGCTTAAAACTTTAAAAAGAAATGTATTCTATTCCCATTATTCTGGTGTTACAGGACTTCAAGACAGTCAAGGACCAACTAAGAGTTCCTAAGATCAGGGGCCCAGAGATCTGAAATATTGTAATACATGAAGACTTAAGAGAACTATGGATGATGAACCTCCAAAAGAAAAGGTTTGCAGTAGGAGTGGAACTGAAGTGAAGTGAAGTCGCTCAGTCGTGTCCGACTCTTTGCGACCCCATGGACTGTAGCCTACTAGGCTCTTCTGTCCATGGGATTTTCCAGGCAATAGTCCTGGAGTGGATTGCCATTTCCTTCTCCAGGGGATCTTCCCAACCCAGGGATCGAACCCGGGTCTCCTGCATTGTAGACAGACGCTTTACCATCTGAGCCACCAGGGAAGGAGTGGAAGGAAGTGTGATAACTTCTTCAGGCTTAGCTCTGGGCCTGGTCAAAGCAAGTCATCATTATACACTTGTTGAATGAATGAATGAACCAATGAATGTGCTGGACAGACCCATAATGAAGGAGGAGCAAGGTCAAAGTGGGAGAACAGATAATCCACATTACTCACCAAGCAGCTGATGGCAGAAAGCAGGACTATCTGCCTTTGTATTCCTGCTGCTTGATACCAGGCCAAGCACGTAGATGGTGCTCGACTAACACAACACGCTGGGTTTTGGCTCAGCCAGTGATCGTTATGTTTATAGCAGTGGAACAGGCTGCCTGACATGCAGTGAGCTCCCATTTCCTCCAGACTCATCTGCAGGCCTACAGCTCATCCCAAGGGTAGAGGGAGCCTAGGCCAGACGCCCGCCAGCAGGGATGTTTGAAAAATACACCAACTCTGTCTCAGTACCTCAGAGATCCCTTTAAACATCCAAACATCAGGACCCTGTGTTACATTTTGAGGCAAGAGAAACTGTTAAAGTCCACAACATTTTATTTTTCAGTCTTTTATTAAAAACTCCAAAGGGATGATCAGGACCCCAGGGCAGACACTTAGCAGGTAACCATGAGGGTAGCTCAGTGGATAAAGAATCCATCTGCAATGAAGGAGACCCCAGATCCATTCCTGGGTTGGTAAGTTCCCCTGGAGAAGCAATAGTCTACTCCAGTATTCTGGGGCTTCCCTGGTGGCTCAGATGGTAAAGGATCCACCTGCAGTGTGGCACACCTGAGTTTGATCCCTGGGTTGGGAAGATCCCCTGGAGGAGGGCAGAGCAACCTACTCCAGTATTCTTGCCTAGAGAATCCCTATGGACAGAGGAGCCTGGAGGGCTGCAGTTCATGGGGTCACACACAGCTGGACACGACTGAATGACTCAGCACAGCACATGCCCCCAGCAAGAAAGAAGAGTTCCCAGTCTGAGGCACACAAGCTGTCATTAGCCTAATTAGCAGCTCCTCCTCCCCTCCAGGCAGCCTCTTCTCGGGGTTCCGGTGACCCCAGGGTTTACAGACCACTCTCCAGTCAGCACCTACACTGCCCCAGCCTCCCCACACATGCCAACAGCACAGCAGACAGCACACACAGCCCACACACAACAGCACGTGCTGTTCAAGCACAGCTCTGGCAAGTGGGTCTGCGTGTCCCACAGCCAGAATTTTCCAGTTTTAGTCACAACTCATCAGTGGATCATTAAATTATCTCAGCGACTCCCAATCAACATAGATGTTTCCTAAATAATACGAGAGGGAAAAGATGGAACAGAAAATTTCAGAACATATTAAACGCATAGGAGTACATTGTTCCACGAAAATTTATTCTCTAAGCATATAAATACTGTTATAGTATGTGAATGTGTAAGATGAATTTCTTAGTTGTGGGCTGAAGTATAAAAAGTTTGAAAGTGTCTGCTATAAAACATCAGGGAGATAACTATAATAGTTAAGAGTAAGGGATTTATGAAACTTTGATTCTTAATCCTGCATGCACCTGCTCAGTAATCTTGATCATGTTGCTCATCCCTCTGACCCCGTTTCTTCATCTGGGATCTGGGGAGGTTCTACCATTCAGTGCAGCAAACACTCAGTGAAGGACAAACTCTAAAAAATCCATGAGGAACATCCAAGGCTATGGGGTCNGATCATGTTGCTCATCCCTCTGACCCCGTTTCTTCATCTGGGATCTGGGGAGGTTCTACCATTCAGTGCATGACATGCCGCAAACACTCAGTGAAGGACAAACTCTAAAAAATCCATGAGGAACATCCAAGGCTATGGGGTCTCAGAGCCGAGCTCACTGCTCCAGGCCACAAGACTCACATGGCCCCACAAGGAGAATTTACAGGTGCAAGTTAGAACGCTCCCTCACCCCTACAGGTGTGGCATCTGGCTCTTAAGTATCTCTGCTAGGGTTTTGCAATTATAGAAACAGTAGAAACCAAACTCCTTAATTTTAGGCTACAAACTGGGGCAGGAGGGGTGTGGGGGGCTTGTTTCTTAAATCAGGGCTCCAGCCTAAGGAAATCCAGTTTTCCAAAGCTGCTAGCTAGCCACAGCACTGGAACATCCATCACTTCAGCTAGGGGCCAACGCAGAAGTCCCCAGAATTGCTGCTCTGGTTTGGGCAGAGGCTTCTGGAGGAAGGGACAGAGAGGTCTCTGTTGTCCCTACAGAGCCTGTGGCCTCCACACCGCTCACCTCTCACCCAGCCCTGCCTGCTTTCTCCAAACGGCAACCAGTCCCCACCATCAGTTTCCATGATGTCGCTAAGGGCACTCTATGGCTCCTTCCATCCCTGCCCATCTCCACATGAAAGGAGAAATTAGGAAGGTGAAATTAGGAAGCCTGAAAAACTGAGACAGCGCCCCAGAACACGGGGAAACAGACACACACACAAAGCCCAGGAGAAAAACAGCAATGCAGATAAGGAATGGAGGAAAGTGATGACAAAAAGAGAGATGAAAAAAAAAAGAAACCCAGAAAAAATAATAATAACACAAAGGTGCAAGAGAAGATTTTTTTTAAGCAAACCAAAAGAAAATAAGTGTAAAACAAAAAGGAGGGCAAAAGAGAACAGAAGATAGAAGGACAAGAGACTGTCCCTAATTCTATGCTGCTTGACTCACTGTTTCCTGAGAAGGGCTGTACCCATGCACAACAGGGCATGGAGAAAGGAAACAGGGGCTCTCCTCTCTAAACTCTCAGTGGCAGCGGCCTTCCCCTCCTCACCAGGCTGGTCCTGAGGTCCATCAGGAAAACATAGGCTCAGTGCCTTTGGAGAAAGAGGCTCCAGAGCTGACAGATTCCAGGTGGACTGCTGACAAATCTACTGCCAGGGCCCACCTCAAGGGTCCCCNCCCCTCCTCACCAGGCTGGTCCTGAGGTCCATCAGGAAAACATAGGCTCAGTGCCTTTGGAGAAAGAGGCTCCAGAGCTGACAGATTCCAGGTGGACTGCTGACAAATCTACTGCCAGGGCCCACCTCAAGGGTCCCCAGCCCTGATCTCCTCCCCCAGAGACATGGCTCCACTTGTCAGGCAACTTACCCATCACACTCTTGGTGTCTTGTCACTCTTAGAGAACTCCTGTCTCCACCTCTGTGTGCTCCACCCTGCAACCAACACATCCCAGAGTATCTGGGTATTTTTTACACTCAAATCCACTGTACGCATTTCAGAGAACAAAGGACAGGGGCCTACAAGCGTTGCCTGTCCTGGCAACATGGAAATGTCTTGGCTTAACTGGAAAGGGAACCCCACTCGGCCTTCCCTTGGGGGCTAGGAGAGTATCTGGCCGGCACCCACTCGCTCTCTGGGCCACTCATATCTTCTCAAGCTTCCAGATCACACAGGAGAGGTACAGCAGGTGGTTGGAGAACGTAACCCAGCGCAACGTCAGGTCATCTGTGAGGGGATTAGGCCGGGACCGAGGGGGCAGCTGACCTCAAAGCCCTCCCACCTCTCAACCAAAGTGTGAAGGCCTGAACCCAAATCCATATTCTTTCAGCTAAAATGAGCAGAAGCCAAGCTTATCATCCTTTCTCAACACACGCTCCTGTGGCCAAAAGGCAGGGGTGGCTCTAGAGGGAAAAAGAGGAGAGGACAATAACAAAAAGGGAACTTCATAGTGAAAAACCACCGGAATCAGAAACTCTCCAGAGGGTGAGGCCCCAGAGGCATCCCCAGCTCTGTGGGGAGGAGCAAAGGGTCTTAATGTGCAGGCATTCTGTACTGAAACCCCAGTGTCTGGGGCACAGACACAGAGAGGGGGGAAAAGGGGAGGGAAGCCGGCACGTGGCCAGGCGGGGCCAGACGGAGATGAGGAGCAGAGCGAAGCCCTCTGCAGGCCTCCGGCCTGCAACCTGGGCCCAGAGTGACTTCTTGCCAGGCCATACCTACTGGCTGCCATGTTCACTCCCCAAAACCTGAGATTTTCCCTTAAAACAGAGACTGAGGAGATGGAAACCAGTCAGCCCAGTCAGTCTGCCTCAGGTGGACATGAAGGGCAGCCTAGGTCACTCATGGATCCCAGAGCTCCCTTTGAGGCAGAAACACAGAGCATCTTTGAGGATTCCTGCTCTCTCTGTGGGAAGGTGGGCAAAATGCTCAAAATACAGTAAAAGCAAGGGTCAGGACCCAAAGGGGTCTCACTCCCTGTTTCTGTGGACTCTCCCTGGGGTGCCTGTGTGCAGGATTTCTGCAGAAGATAGTCCATTTTGTTAAGCCTTTGAATATTCAAATTGAAAGTATCGCGCAATCATTGATTGTCAAATCATGGGTTTCTAGAGGTTTTAAATACTTGGCATGAGGGGGAAAAAACTCAAACCTATACCCGAAGGTATAAAACATTAATTCTGTTTGTCTCCTGCTCCAGGAACCTGGGTGCAGCTGGATGCTTTGTGAAACTTTAAAAATGTTGCATCTCTGCTTCTCCCCCTGCACAGGAGCCCTCCTCCACGCTGAGTCCCTGCAGCTGCAGCATCCAGCCACCACCTCAGCTTCTGCTGACCACGATGTCGGGTAACTCGGCTGCTTCTTCTGGGATAGGGTCACAAGGGCGAGGGGCGTTTTGATCCGGGTGTATTTCCACGACTTTTCCTGCATGGAACAGAGAGGCACAAAGTCAGGGCATGCAAGTAGGAGCCCAGGATCGATCGGGAGAGGGCACGGGCCACGCTGTGGCCGCTCCCACTCGGCGCCTGGTCCCCAGGGCAGAGGCCCAGAAACCCAGTTGGCCGCCGCGGCGGTCCGCGTCCCGCGCGGTCCACCACAGGCCCGCTCACTTGGCCACAGATGTGACCCTGGGACTTCTCGGCGGCGGCGCGGACTCTGCGCGCGCAGCAGCGGCGGCGGGGGGAGCTAGAGGCTTGCGATGAGCCCGGGACGCGTGCCGGCCGCCCAGAGCCGGGCCGTGGCGGTTCCTGCGCGGACCCCGGGCCGCACTCGCTGCCCGTGGGGCCGCGGACCCGGGGAGGAAGTCTCCGGGAGACGGTGGACGGCGGCGGGGGTGCGGCGCCCAGCCCCGCGGGCCAGATGCGGATCCCCTGGGTCTGGGCGACGAACTGGGCGGCCTCCTTTCCCGGGGGGAGACGTCTAGCTCCCGGGGCCCGGCCCCGGGGGCTCCCCCCAGTCCTGCGGCGGTCTCCGCAGTGACCAGGCGAGGCGCTGGCGGCCCGACACGGTCGCGGGCGCTCCGGCCGATTGCGCGGCCCGCCCCCTCCCCGCGCGGCTGTCCCGCGCTCGCGCACTCCGGGGTCGAGGTCAGGGCCGGGGTCGCGCCCGGACTCCCGCGGCCCCCTCCCCGCGAGCGCTCGCCCGGCGCCACCTACTCACCGCGGCTCCGCGTGCCCCCACCCGCCACTCGGGGCGCGGCTGCCCCGCGCTCCCGGCGCGCCGGACGCCCTCCTCGCCGACCCCTCGGGCGCTCAGCCTCTCCCGGGAGCCGGGCAGCCCGGCGCGGCCCCTTCTGGAGGGCGGCTTCCCTGCCGAGAGCGCGCGGTCCTGGGCCGCCCCGCACGCCTCCCCAGGGCTCGCGCTGCGCGGACTCGACTTGGAGTCTTCGGGCGCCGCCGGGAAATGCCAGCCCCAGAAAGGGAGGGGGTGGGGAGAGACGGGAATAGGGGCGAGCAGGAGCGGGGCCTAAGGAGGGAGGCGGGAAAGAGGCGAAGGCGCAGAAAGGGGGCAAGGAGAGCGGAGGCAGGAGGAAAAGACAGGAGGGATGGGGGGGCAGTTCTCAGGCCTGGTCCCTTTACTGGGCTTAGCCTAGTGCGCCCCTCGCCGATCCAAGGCCCAGGGTCGGCCAAACCCCACCCGCCCGCTGCTTGCCCCAGGGCTGGCTTCCAGACCAGAGACACACTGAGATCAGAGGCTCCCCAGAAGCCACCACTGGTCCCATGGGAAAGGAAGGGACTCGGAACTTGCACTGGAGTGGGAGTGGGGTGGGCTAGGTCAGTGCTGAAGCATCCAGACCCTCCCACCTGGTCTCTCTTCCAGACCAGAACCCTGGCTTTCCCTAACTGAGCCAAGGAGGAGAGCCTCCCTAGACTGGTCTGCACATTCCTGAGCAGAAAAACCTGGGCCCAACCTGGGGTGGGTGGGCCCACAGATTTCCATAGGTTCTGTTTCCACTGGAGCCCTGAAACCTGCCCGTGGTAATCCCTTCATCCTTTCAAGTTTGAGAAATTTGAGTTTCTTTCCCATCTGCCTTTTAGCATTCTCTTTGTGTTATCCAGACCTAGAGATCTGGCATTAGATGCCATAGTTTATGAAGACCCCTACACTGCAGACCTTACCCTTGACCGCTGACTCAGTTGCCTTTCCCCAGAAAAACCTAAGGTGTATCAAGGTGTCCGGGTGAAGATCACGGTGAAGGAGCTGCTGCAGCAGAGAAGGGCACACCAGGCAGCCTCAGGGGGAAACGTAAGCATCAACCCTTCACTTGCTCCCAAATGGTGTTCAGCTTCATTCTGCCCTGTGTCTGGGAAAGTGTAGGAGGCCTCCCTGGGCCCATCACCATCCCCAGACCTGGCCTTCTTTAGCTGATCTCATAACACCTGTGCTCACCTTCATCCCAGTTCACCACAGAGAACAGACATGTTGTGGGGCTCAGAACTTGGGGGAGTCCAGCCCTCACTGATCATAGTCAAGCGTGTTGGTCCAATGCAGGGAGAGAAGCAGCCAGTAGGTAAGTAGGTTCTTATTCTGTAGGAAGATAGTGTATGTGCCCTCACATAGGCAAAGGAAATCTCTCCCAGAAATGTCCTTTTAGGGAGCCTTTCATGGGGCGATTCTCCGTGAAACCTCCCCCTAACTGCACCCTCTGTCCTCATTCTTCTGATCCCAAGCACTGAAATTACCCAGCTGAATGGGGTTGTGTAGCCTCAGAGGAGTCAGCTTGGAATATAGAACCACCTCCTTATATGTAATGAAGCCCTAAGCAGTTCCGGGTTATGAGATAGACCTGGGCAGTCATAAAGGTACCTACCACTTTATGTGCATCCTAAAGCAGAAGATACTAGCAAGAATGCTCAGCAGCAGAACCAAATAAACTAGGGTGGTTTCCCCCCAAGAGAGGGCAATTAGAGCCATGATCACACGGTTGCCTTTGGGTTGGTTTGGGTGTAGCTTCAGATACAAAGGATGGGCCCATATTGCCAGTGGTAAGACTGGTCCTGTCTTCAGCTTATTGGCATCTGTCCCACAACACTTTTTGTGTCCAGTGCTGTTTGTGTGCAATGCCTGATTTCATAAAACAGGCCTTTTGGGGAAGATGCAGATCCCGTAGCGGTGGTGAACACAGGTGCTATAACCAGTGCACTGGGTTCAGACCTCAGTTCCTCCATTGTGTGAAGGCTTGAGCAAGTTACTTAGTCTCTCATGTCTTGGTTTCCTCATCTTTAAGCTGGAGATAATGGGATTTTGTGAGGAGTATATGCGTTATTACACATAAACACTTAGAAGAACACTTTCCACTTAGAAAGTGCTCAATACATGTTAGCTATCATTATTAGTAGCTAAAATAAAATTAGAATTGGAAGTTAAAGATATTCACTAGTGTTCACTCACACCCTTTGCTCAGAGTTTAGAGGTTGCTGTGATATGGCATGGGCAGCACAAATTTTATATCTGCTGGATGTCAAGTCGGTGGACTTCCCAGGTAGCTCAGTGGTTAAAAAAAAAAAAAAAAAAAAAAACCCACCTGCCAATGCAAGGGACATAGGGGATGTAAGTTCAATCCCTGGATCGAGAAGATCCCCTGGAGGAGGAAATGGCAACCCACTCCAGTATTCCTGCCTGGATAATCGCATGGACAGAGGAGCCTGCAGGCTACAGTCCATGGGGTTGCAAAGAATCGGACACTTCTGAGCCAGTGAGCATGCATGCAAAGTCAGGACCTCCATATGTAGAACTTCAGCTCATGCTAAAGTTTTAAACTTTCTTCCATTTGTAGAGGGCTTTCCAGTGGTTCTTTTAAAGCACTTTTGCACGCTCGCTATTTCTTTTAGTTCTTATAATAACCAGGAGAGGTGAGTGGATCAGGGATCTGTACGCCTCTATTACAGCTAAAGTTCAAAGCCTTACAGTTGCTAATGGTAGAGCAAAAAGTGGGACCAAGATGGGCTTATTCTTTGAAAAAAAAAAAAAAAAAAACCTTCCCACCTGTTGGCTCCCTAAATTCATCTTCCTGCAGATCCAGCTGTACTGAGCAGAAGTCTGGTAGCCTTAACTACCAACTCCTTTATTTCAGAGATTATTTTAAAATTAATAAAATCCCAGGAGCAAAGGAACTGGGATATACTAGTGGTGCCAAAAAAAAAAAATCATCAGGATGTTAACAAAATGTAATCTTTCATTAAGGGGCTTTGGTACCTTGTATCATTCTGCTCCAGCTGCAACGTGGAGAAGCCCCATTTGCACATGCTGCTGCTGCTGCTAAGTCACTTCAGTCGTGTCCGACTCTGTGTGACCCACCCCATAGACGGTAGCCCACCAGGCTCCCCTGCCCCTGGGATTCTCCAGGCAAGAACACTGGAGTGGGTTGCCATTTCCTTCTCCAATGCGTGAAAGTGAAGTCACTCAGTCGTGTCCGACTCTTAGCGACCCCATGGACTGCAGCCTACCAGGCTCCTCTATCCATGGGATTTTCCAGGCCAGAGTACTGGAGTGGGGTGCCATTGCCTTCTCCACACTTGCACATGGCTACTGTATTATTCTTGGCCACTTCTGGGTTGGTTGGCCACTGTTTTCCTGTTAGCTAGCTGCTGGAATGAAAGCAAGGCTGAAACATTTCATTTATATATCTGACCAGTATCTATTCCCTAGAGCAGTTTGACTTATCTAAATTTTTTCTGAATTCCTCTCTGAAAAATAATCAAGCAGTACTTCTAAACCAGTGCCTTGCAGGAACATGCAGGGCAAAGCTGGCCCCAACTTTGCTTTCTGGAAGATGATATCCACCCAGGTCCTCGCAGGCATGGAGGAGTAACACAGAGATGATTTAACTATGAGAGTCAGATGTAAAATTCCTCACTGGGAACCAGCAGAAGGATCTGGGATTCTAGGAAGCCTAGGAGTATAGTCAGTAGACACAGATGGCAGGTAGCAGGGGATGGTGTATGTATGCCTGCTTCTGGTTTAACAGAGATCATCTCCAATTTGTTCAGTGGTTGAAGCATTTGGGAAGCATTACGCCAAGGGAAGAGTTGATTTTTTATCAAATACGTAAAGCAGGGAGAAATTTATCATAATTTGTTATAAAGACAGAGTAGTATCCACAATTTGAAATTTTAAGAAGGCAATCCTGGATGGACATTATAGATTGAGACAAATGTTAAGGTATCCAGTAGTGCCAGGAGACACATATGCATGTCAGATTTGTCAATTTCAAAAACTTACTTCAGCAGAATCAGTTTACAAACAGCCCTACACACATACACGCATACACACACACATAACTCTCTCACCTACAGGATAAAGAGAAATTTGAATTAGTACTTACCAACAAACATAATCTACCCTTTTCTACTATTAAATTTTTTTAAACAGATATGTTTTTATAAATCATAGATTGTGGATTTTTGCGCTGTTTGAAATCTAGAGAGAGGAGACTGTATTCTTGGAGCAGAGTAGAAAGTGAACCCATGACTAGCAAGATAATATCACGTAGGATATTGTAAACATACCTGAGGGAAATAACCTGGGGAGGTCTACAAAGGGACCATTCCGGGGGAGGAATGGGGTTAACGAGAGCTCTACAATGAAGCCGAGTTTTTAAAACTCACTCCTTCCAAGTGCTTGAGCTCAAGCTGCAGCCAAATATTTGCATAAAGAGCTGGTGAAGGATTCCAGCTTCCTGGTTCATGACATTACAGCATGGATCATTTTCAAAATTAACACCACCTCCTATTTCAGCAGCGACTGACTGTGCAGGCTCCCAGGGGCTCAGTGTACAGCTGTGAGTGTACCCCGCGAGACAGGAGACAGGCTTGCGAAGCTCTGCTTCCTAGCACAGACTCTCGGAGCGAGGCTGGTCCCTTTAAACTTTAAAGCCACCATCTGAAACCTAAAATAAAAAAGTCCTAAATTACTCTATTAGTACAGTTATTAATTTAACCAGAGGACACAGGCTGCTTTACTTTGAATAGTTAAAAGGAACAGACTCGTAAACTTCAGGTATTTATTGGTGAAAAAAAGCAAATTTTATAGAAGATAGCATAAAAAGTCCAGAGAAGTAAAATATTTCCCAACCATTAACTACAATGTAGATAAGCTACAGGCTACTGACTACAACTTTTAAGAAAATATTTTCTGTTATATCATAGCTAGGAAGAACATGTGACTATTTTTAGCTATCCAGGATTAAGCCAACAGATAGTATAAGAAAATTTTGAGGAAATGATTGACTGAGTTATAGCTAATTGGGATTAAATAAATGTAGTCCTTATTAATTTTAAATTAAATAGTTTAATAGACTACTGAGTTTTCTTGAACTGTTCATTTATATAATATAAAAATCATTTAAATTAATTTTTATCAAAATTAATAAAAATTTAAGTGGGAGACATTGGAAAAAATCCCCAAGCAAAAATAAAAGTTGAACCTGAATAAGATATAACATCGGTTGTATTTCACAACAGCAAGTTTTTTTAGAAGAAAGGATCTGGCTTACCTTAAAGTAGAAGGCAACATAGTTCATGTCAAAATGTTTTAGCTTTCCCTTTAAAGAACTCTTGTTTCACTTTGCTTTGTGGTCATCTTACTTTGGCAGCAGTCCGGAGGCAACAGTGTCCACCTTTCAGACCCAGTCCCACCATCTTCTGCAGGTCAGTACAGCCAGCCTTACAATTCCCTGAAAAGACTTGCAAAAGTCCATCTGGAAAAGCTTTTAGTACTTGATTCAGGGGTTAAGATAGGCACCACCATTTAATTGGAATCCAACCAATCAGAAGGTGAAAAAAAGGCATGGTGACTCCAAATATAAGCCCAGCAAGGAGACAGGTGCAACATTTTGTCCTCATTTCTGAACTGTCTATTCTCTGCTATCTACTCTGTCCCAAGAGCTTGTTCCTCACATTGGTTCCAGGTCCTCATTTCCAAGTAACTAATCTTGATTAAAAGATCAGAATTGCTTTCTGAAACCTGTTATCTTTTAAGTGTACTATTAGGTGGAAAACAGAACATCCCGAGGTCCTAGAATAATGCCTTTGCTCTTGTTTCACTTAGTTTCTAGCCGACAGGGGCTTCCCTCCCCTTCTTTTCTCTCTTCCCAGAAAGCAGTACAAACAAGTGTGTTTTCTCAGCCCATTACGAATAAAGCTATTACATAAACACTCCTACCCATGCCACTCGCAGCTCAGAGTTGAAAGAGGTCATCTATAAGGAAACCTGTGCTATGGGAACTCCCCACTGAATGTGCCACTTTAACTTAACCTTAAAGGAGCCTTGAGACTTCAAATCCTCCAGTGTTCTGTCGTTCCTCTAAGGCTGTCTTCTTTGAGCATTTCAGGATAATCATCAGAATTGGGGCCTATTAATACTAAAATGGAAAAGGAGTCATGTTTTCAGAGCTATTCCTGTTTGGTATTTAATCCCTTAGATTGATTCCTTGATCATGTGTAACGTAACGTGTTCACTAAGGAAAGATTTTTGCTTTTTGTAATATAAAACAAATAATACTAGTTAGTATTCTATATTCCTGGTTTCTCCTTTTTTGATTTGTGTTGCCATTTATAATACTCCTCAAAATAAGTTCAGTTCAGTCACTCAGTGTGAAAACTTTTAGAAAGCAATTAACCCTAGATCAAGAGGATTATTTGCCATGGCATCATTTTCTTAAAGCCTCAAGCAACTCTACAGTTTACTTTTGAGAGATGAGATTCACGTGGACTGCAGATAGGGGCTGGGTGTTGGTGCTTATAGTCCAAGAAAGTGGACAGTGAAAGTTTGAGCTTGGCTGTGACAGTTGGACAGAAGTTGGATCACCATTCTTTTCTTTTCACCTTCTGAATAAATCCCCAAGTTATTAATCAGATTCATTTCATTGGTGAATTAACTAAGGCAACTTAAAAAATCCAAATTGCCTGCCTATTTACTTTTCTCAAACTTTCCCCTCTTCCCCCGAGATGTAGTACATATTCAGAATATAGACTAGAACTCCATTCAAGTATGTAAGTGCAGTTTTTAAACCAAAACCTCTCCTGTTCCTTTTTCTTCTAGGACTGTATTTTGAGCCTGAACCAATTCCTTCCACACCCAATTATTTCCAACCCCGAGAATTTTCCAGTTGTGTTTCTTGTGAAGAAAACCCAGGCTTTCTGGACCAGATATTTGATTCCTACCTTCAGCCAGAGACACACCCGGATCCTTCGCTCAGTTCCATGCAAAGTACTCCACACTATTTCCCAGACAGCTTCCAAGCTGCCCCTTTCTGCTTTAACCAGAGCCTGGTAATTTATCTCTGTTCTTTACAAAACCTGTTATTGCCTACTATGGGGCAGAGAGTTTGTATCATCTCGTGAGAAATCATACAAACGCTATCAACAAGGAAATCATCCAGGAAGCCAGCAAAGACTGATGTAAAACCCAATAGAGGTAGAAATAGCCACACATTGAAGGGCAAAAACCTCTGGAAACATGCTTAATCACGATTTCCTGAGTCAGCTATGCCCAAGTACATTGGTGTGTGGCCATAAAAAGAGGTTTCCCGGCAATACTCATTTAATGTTTTTAAACTGTAAAATTCAGACTTCTCTTCATTGGAAATCACTGATTTAAACAATGGCCCTTGGATTTTTGGGTTCTAGAAAATGGAATTAAGGCTGTGTCAACAAGGCAAACTGTCATCTGATAAGGGCTATTTCTGTTTTATTTTGACACTTAATTGGCTCTCCTAACTGGTCGTATTGGTCTGGTATAGGCACAAGAGCCCATTTTGGTCTGAGATGGTTGGTAAAAAATGAAGCCCTAACAGTTGAAAACATTTACATTGTCTGTTCATATCAGACCTTAAATTATTGAAAATGTGTAATCAGTTTAAATGGAGTGAGGCTTCCATTGGTAGTTACCAATTGTTGAAGATGTCTTTTAGATACTGTTAAAAACCTTAAAAACGGTTTTTTTTAAATGTAAATTCTTTCTTGCTTTTGGTTTGTCAAAAGTCCAAGTAAGTAAGTGAATTTTAAGGGGATAAGAAATTAACTCTACAGGATATACACACAGGCCCCCCCAAACATCCGCTTCTCTTCCAGCTTCCAAGTTAGGCTTTCTCAGTAACAATGGTGGACCCACTTAAGAGGGAGCAGAAGTACATTTCTCCACAGAGGACAAGACTTTAGTGCCTGTAACAGGAGTTTGGAGTCTCGGAGCCTCCCAGACACTGGCTCCACGAGGATCCCAGCTCTCCCTGTGTATGTTCACCTTCTTCTCCACAGTCAAGGGTGTGGAGAAACATCCAGGTTGCCACCTGCCCCTTACATCAAGGGACACAGCAAGATTCGATATGCAGGTGACCAGGCACAATGGGATCCTGTGGTTTCAAGAACAAAGCATCCTGTAAAGTATGCTTATAACAAAGAAAGGCAGTGAAGCAGGGCAATTTATTGTTGGGAAAGAAATAGGTAAATAGAGAATGTGGTGTCATGAAATCACACAGCCAGCAAATAAATTACTTCTGCAGATTTGGGTTGGGTCGGATGGTTTTGTTGTGCTTTTTTTTCACCCCTAATGTTCTTTTACTCTGAGTTAATAAATCCGCTGTATTCAGTTCTTTTAATCCTGTCTAATTTATCACGCTTTTTGGTCCTTGGTTTTCACCTCTCTAGACGCCAGAATCGCCTTCGGATTCCTCCACTCTCTCTGGCTCCTTAGACTACAATTACTGTTCTGCTCAGCTGCCTTCATACGCCGCGGAGAGTCACACCGCTCTCCCCCAGCTGGACCCCAGGAGCTGCGGCCACCCGTCGGGAGATTACACCTACGCTCACCCGCCCGCGCATGCCCAGTATGACAGCTTCTCCCCCGCCTCCATCTGCTGCTGTGCCTCCTGTGAGGCCGAACGCTTGGACGCCTTCAGAGCCTCAGACTGCTTTTCCTACCCCAGCACAGACTATGTGAATTTCGCTCCCTCCGCAGCAGCAAGCGGTGATTTCTATAAGAGGGAAGCAAACTGGGACATTTGCTACAGTTAATAGAAATAACGCCTATTTGGAACATGACGTGTACATCTATTTTTTTTTTTTCTTTTTTACCACCTCTAGATGATAACTCAAAATATACAACCTGCTAACAAAATATCACAGGTGCAGTTTACATGTCACCGTTTTTGGTTTTCTGACACTAATTGAGGCATCAAGACAGAGTCCTTAAGCTCAGTCATAGTTCCACTACTACTTTGTATGCTTACGGTTAAAATTTTTGTAGGGAACATTCGGTTGTTTTACTTTTTTGTGTGTAACGAACAAATGATAATTTTTTAACTAATAAATAATTTTGTATTACTAAAAGTTAGCTTGTTTTTTAAATTTTCCACTAGGCATTCCCCAGCTGATATGAATAATATCAAGTTATTCTAGAAATCAAGAATCACTATTTAGTATTTAACCCCTCTTGGTCACAGATTGAAAATTATTTTAATGCGGTGAGGTACCTTGGCTCCCGTGGGCATAGAGGATAGACACAGCTGTGATGGCTGAAGAGGGACATTCAGCCTCCAGGCTAGACGGGGGTATACCTCTTGGGGTAACATCAGAGAAAGACGTGTATGAATCATTAGTTTCTTGTGTCTATCACTGGTCAATGGAAGGTTAAGATGCCCCAAAAGCACATCTTACCTACAGCATGATTAAACTGTAGATAATTCTTTTCATATCCAAAATCCTGTTTTGTAAACTTCAAGGGCAAATACTTAATCTTTCTCTTGAGAGCTGCCATGCAGTTGATGTACCACAAAGGTTGGAATTTTTTGTTAACTTCTATTGCTGAATTTCTGCTTTAGGTCTTTAAATATGCATCACTTCTTTACAGATTGATTTATAGGATTGACCATGTTATTTACAGTTGAACTTCCTCTGATTAATCTATTTGAACAAGGCCAACTGTCTTTCAAGGTGAAGAGGAGCTACTAAAGTTATCTATCCTAAACTATACTGTTGAATCCNCATCACTTCTTTACAGATTGATTTATAGGATTGACCATGTTATTTACAGTTGAACTTCCTCTGATTAATCTATTTGAACAAGGCCAACTGTCTTTCAAGGTGAAGAGGAGCTACTAAAGTTATCTATCCTAAACTATACTGTTGAATCCTGTTTGTTGAAGGCATGAAGGCACAGGACTTCATCTCCACAGTGAGGTCTGGGGGCATTTTCCATGTCCTGAGGTTCAGCACAATGGAAGCAATACTGGTACCATTGGTACTGGCCACAGCTACCATTTTCTGACCCCTTCCTATGTGCCAGAGTTGTCTATTGATCTTCTCACACATCATCTCAATCTTCACAATAACACTGATAGCAAAATGAGAAGTCTGAGGTCATGAAGCCGATAAGTGGCTGCACTTGGGTCTGAAAAATACCAAGAGGTGCTCCCTACTCACCACTGGTGAAACGTTTGAGCTGCCATTTGTGAAAGACTGCTCAGAAGCCTGAGGAATCATTCTCCATGAAACCCCAACCTCCCTGTTGACACAAAACTGTGTTCCCAGCTGCCTACAAATAGTCAGAGCTTTCCAGCTGGGTCAGACTGTCCACAGGAAAAGAAGGTGACAAGAGGTGCTCCCTACTCACCACTGGTGAAACGTTTGAGCTGCCATTTGTGAAAGACTGCTCAGAAGCCTGAGGAATCATTCTCCATGAAACCCCAACCTCCCTGTTGACACAAAACTGTGTTCCCAGCTGCCTACAAATAGTCAGAGCTTTCCAGCTGGGTCAGACTGTCCACAGGAAAAGAAGGTGCCAAGCACAAGAGCTGGAAGATGGAGGGGAAGAAGGTGACAAACCTCCACCTCAGTGGGTTTCTTTTGAGACACATTTGCGTTCAAATTGACACCTTCTGACTGTCCCTTCCCTGGGGACTCCACTAAAGCTTGGACAAATAGGACAAGTTACAACCTGCCTCTGGGATAGATGTCCCAGGGGAACAGAACAATCACTGCCTTTCTGAGACACCAATAAAAATAAAATTTTAATAGTTTCAAACCAAACTGAAACTGGTCTATTGTCAACAAATGTCTGTGCACACAGCCCAAAGCCCCTGCACACCTTGTACCCACCCCCAGCAGCTGCCCCAAAGAGACAAAGAGCAAAGAACACACAGCTGTCCAGTGGCTGGCACCAAAATCTCTTTGCTGGATGTCATTCTCTTTTTCATTCCCCACTTCTATCCTCTGCTTTCTGAATCGGTGACCTTGCAGCATTAATTGAGAGCACTTCCTGCTTCTTTGTGTCTGGTTCTTTCTTCACATGTTCTTTAATTTTCCCCTCAATCTGGCATGGAAAAACATTCATTTAAAAAAATATGTGAGACAAGAGTTAATATCTCTACTGTGTATTATGATGAATAACTCCAGTTTTAAAATGGGCTTCACAGGTGGTACTAGTGAATAAGAATCCGCCTGCCAATGCAGGAGATCCAAGAGATGCAGGTTCAATCCCCTGGGTTGGGAAGATCCCTTGGAGTAGCAAATGGCACCCCATTCCAGTATTCTTACCTGGAAAATCCCATGGGCAGAGGAGCCTGGCAGACTATATACAGTCCATGGGGATGCAAAGAGTCAGACATGACTGAGCACAAAGCATATAAAATGGTCCTTAAGATCTTTGCAGAAATTTGGGGCCACAGAACACCTGATATGCTACAAAGTCAATGGACACAGTCTAGCTAGCCTCTTACCCACTGCAGCTCACACAGTGACACGGGAGCTGCACAGCAGCTCTGAAACAACCCAGAACGCTTCTCATCAATAGATGCCGAGGAAGCTAGATAAAATACAAGTGCCCAGGGAAAGGTCAGTTTTCATTCCAATCCCAAAGAAAGGCAATACCAGTGAATGCTCAAATTACTGTACAATTGCACTCATTTCACAATTGTTATCAAAATTACGTTCAAAACCCTTCAAGCTAGGCTTCAGCAGTATATGAACTGAGAAATACTAGATGTTCAAGCAGGATTTAGAAAAGGCAGAGGAAGCAGAGATCAAATTGCCCACATCCGCTGGATCATAAAAAACATCAAGAGAATTCCAGAAAAAACATCTACTTCTGCTTCATTGATTATGCTAAAGCTTTTGACTGTGTGGATCACAACAAACTGTGGAAAATTCTTACAGAAATGGAAGTATCAGACCACATTACCCATCTCCTGAAAAGCCTGTATGCAGGTAAAGAAGCAACAGTTAGAACCGGACATGGAACAACAGACTGGTTCAAAATTGGGAAAGGAGTACATCAAGGCTTGTTTAACTTGTCACCCTGCTTGTTTAAGTTCTATGCAGAGTACAGGATGGATGAAGCACAAACTGGAATCAAGATTGCCAGGAGAAATATCAATAACCTCAGATATGCAGATGACACCACCCTTATGACAGAAAGCAAAGAGGAACTAAAGAGCCTCTTGATGAAGGTGAAAGAGGAGAGTGAAAAAGCTGGCTTGAAACTCAACATTCAAAAAATGAAGATCATGGCATCCACCCCCATCACTTCATGGCAAATAGATGGGGAAAAAGTGGAAAAAGTGACAGACTCTATTTGAGGGGGCTCCAAAATCACTGTGGATGTGATTGTAGCCACGAAATTAAAAGACGCATGCTCCTTGCTATGACATGCCTAGACAGTGTATTAAAAAGCAGAGACATCACCTTGCCAGCAAAGATCCACATGGTCAAAGCTATGGTTTTTCCAATAGTCACTCACATACAGTTGTGAGAGTTGGACAATAAATAAGGCTGAGCACTAAAGAATTGATGCTTTCGAACTGTGGTGCTGGAGAAAACTGTTGAGAGTCCCTTGAGACAGAAAGATCAAACCAGTCAGTCCTAAAGGAAATCAACTCTGAATATTCAATGGAAAGATTGATGTTGAAGCTAAAGCTCCAATACTATGGTCACCTGATGTGAAGACTCTTTGGAAAAGGCCCTGATGCTGAGAAAGATTGAGAATAAGAAGAGAAGGGGGCGACAGAGAATGAGATGGTTGGATGGCATCATTGACTCAATGGAAATAAATTTGAGCAAACTCCAGGAGATAATGAAGGACAGGGAAGTTTGGCGTGCTACAGTCCATGGTGTCGAAAAGGTTTGGGCAGGACTGAGTGACTGAACAATAGCACCTCAGTGTGAGAAAGCATGATCAGTAAGTCAGTGGTAAGGCCCAGGCATCTGCCTGTTTAAATGTGTCTAAGTTGATTTTTTTTTTTTTTTCATTTAGTGGGTCCTAAGTTGATTCTGATGTAGGTGGTCCCTTGTCTACACTTAAAACACTGATATGGATGTATGGCAATACAATGTTGTAAAGCAATTATCCTCCGGTTAAAAATAAAACAAAAAAACACTGATGTTCCGTGTCTGGATTGTTCCCTTGTAACTTAGAAGAACTCAGAAGCTTTAATAATAGCTTATATGGACTGAGTTCTTTCTGTGGACCATCACAGTGGGCCCTATCTCATTTAATCTTCAAACAACCACACAAGATAGACGCTATAATGGTCTCATTTTTCTCAATGATAAAATTGCTGTTTTGAGAGATGAAACAACTTGCCCATGGTCACACAACCTATAAATCAAGACAGAGTCCTCAAATTCTGTTTATCTGATGCCACAATCAGAACTTCTAATAGTCTCAGCATACATTCCATGCATTAGACGTGGAGGAATAATCTATTTGGAATTTGATCTTTGCCCTAAAAGTTGCATGTATATCTGGACACGAATATTTGTAGCCAGTTCCTCATACCACAGAGACATTTAATAAGGTTACAAATATAAGTTCAAATGAATGAATAATTTTGTTATTCAGAACCAATGAAAGTGAAAGTGAAGTCATTCAGTCGTGTCTGACTCTTTGTGACCCCATGAACTATAGCCTACCAGGTTCCTCCATCCATGGGATTTTCCAAGCAAGAATACTGGAGTGGGTTGCCATTTCCTTCTCCAGGAGATCTTCCCAACCCAGGGGTTGAACCCAAGTCTCTCACATTGTAGGCAGATGCTTTACTGCCTGAGCCACCAGGGAAGTCCATTCAGAACCATTAGGGACATTAATAAAATAAAACATTGATTAAGTGCTTATCATGTGCAAGACTGATTACACGCCTTCAAAATCCAGTCAAAAATTTAAAAGAAAGAATGGATTAGTGGGCACAGCAAGGGAAGGAGAGGGAGGGACAAAATGAGTCAGAAACACTGACAAATATACACTATCATGTATAAAACAGATAGCTAGTTGGAAACCACTCTGTAACACGGGGAGCCCAGTTTTGCACTATGTAATGATCTAGATATAACCACCCTAGACAGCATATTCAAAAGCAGAGACATTACTTTGCCAACAAAAGTCTGTCTAGTCAAAGCTATGGTTTTTTCCAGTGCTCATGTATGGATGTGAGAGTTGGACTGTGAAGAAAGCTGAGTGCTGAAGAATTGATGCTTTTGAACTGTGGTGTTGGAGAAGACTCTTGAGAGTTCCCTGGACTGCAAGGAGATCCAACCAATCCATTCTAAAGGAGATAGGTCCTGGGTATTCTTTGGAAAGAATGATGCTAAAGCTGAAACTCTAGTACTTTGGCCACCTCATGCAAAGAGTTGATTCACTGGAAAAGACTCTGATGCTGACAGGGATTGGGGGCAGGAGAAGGGGATGACAGAGGATGAGATGGCTGGATGGCATCACCAACTCGATGGACGTGAGTTTGAGTGAACTCCGGGAGTTGGTGATGGACAGGGAGGCCTGGCGTGCTGCAATTCATGGGGTCGCAAGAGTTGGGCATGACTGAGTGACCAAACTGAACTGAATGATCTAGAGGGGTGGAATCGTGGCGAAGGCTCGAGAGGGAAGGGCATATAAATATGATGATGACTGATTTGCACTGATGTACAGCAGAGACGTCCACAACATTATAAAGCAATTATCCTCTAATAAAAATTTTAAATTAAATTTTAAAACACACAAGAAATGAGGATGTGATTTTTAAAATTTAAAACTGAGAGGATGGACATGGACTGATTTTCAGATTCTTAGGAAATTTATATTAGGGTCAAACCTTAAAGCCTGAGAGAGATTAGATAAAGTTTAAAGGAGTAAACATTTGGAAACCATTACCTCAATCAATGCCCCAGAGCAGTGACATTTGGCAGCTGGCCTAAGACTGCAAGTGGACCTCAGAAAGCAAGGTACAGATAAAGATAACTGGAATGATGGAGCCGGGCAGAGCTGAGGAGAAGGGCCATGCAGTGCCTCTTTTCAGCAGAAAATGGTTTTTAAAGTGATTATTCATTCTAGAAAGATAAAGGTTAAATAAATTAGAATCAAAGCCAATGAAAACTGTGAATATTATAGATTAAAATAAACATGGACTTACAACAATTTCTAAATCCTCAAACGCTCTGTGATGCCTGCACAATGTTGGCATGGCTGCTGAAGAAAACTAACCTTCACGTTTCCTCGCTTCTTCATATGGATGAAGAATACAGATGCCCTGCAGAAGAAACAAGTGTTGGTCAGGGGTGGGGTATCACAAAGCCCTAATGACTAGATTTTACTGCAGCAAGACAGGGGTGAGGGGTATTCAGGGCTAGGTGGCTCTGTGCTTTAAAAGGCAGGGAACGTAACCCATTTCTTACTCCCAGTAGGCCTCTGGACAAAATGTAGGAGCTGGAAGATGAACAAATCTGAGAGGAGAGAGGTTCGCACAATTAAGTTCTAAACTCACTGAGGGCAGGAATCTGTGTCCATTCATTCAAAAACAGTTTCTCCTGCTTAATATGGATAAAGAATGTACACTTGGTCCCTGGAAAATATGTGTATGTGTGAAAGAGAGAGACATCTGTTCATTTCCACCTGGATGATCAGGAGCAAAGAGAAAACATTCACCTTTAGCCTGTAAGGACTAGAGCTGTCAAAACCCACCATAGGTCTGCCCTAGTGAAGCCCACATCTCTCCCGTGCTGTGTAACTCGAGGTTGAATAAGCCAGATTTTGAGAAGAGCTCTTCTGGGGGTTACTCAATTACTGTGATTGCCCTGATAACTGAAAGAGATAAATTTGTACGTGGATGACACTCCCTAAAGGTGGATAGGGTAACAATCTCACTGTGGTTGTGCAAAAAATGGGTGTTCTCTGAAAAGACTGTTCAACAGAGGACAGGGGGTTTAGCATTAGAACAGGGGCAAACCCTCAAATGGACTTCCTGTGAGAGATTTAACTTTGAGGTGCTTTTTTTTCTTTTTCAAATGCCAAGCACAGTCCCATTCACCATTAGGTTTGAATCTTTCCTTTCCCATGTTATAATTCCTATTGATTAACCTCAATGGTTCAGGAAAGTCTGGTTCCCCATAGAGGTTTGGGTGGAAGTGCAGAGAATAAAGAGAATTTAAATGGAAGCCTGCCTAATTCATCCTCATCTGCTGAGACCTGTGCGGAGCTGGCTGCATCTAAGCAGGGGCTTGTGGTCTAGGGTGAATGAGAAATGAACTGCCACCCATGAACGTCAACCACGGCAGAGGCAAGAAACCCGGGGAAAGGACATCAATTAGAACCAGCAGTTCCAAGATCCAGCTAGAGGATGACAGTGCTTGAAAATGAAAGTGTAGGTCACTCAGACAAGGGGTAACTTTAGGACAAATTAAAGAACGCCTTTATGCAGTGGGTAATAAACTTAAAAATAAAAATGACCCCTACAAGTTGAACATTTAAATAGTTTGAGGAAGGGTTGAGATTAATTTGGCTGATAATATTTTAGAGCTGGAAAGGATTCTAGATATCATCTATTTCAGGAGCTCTGAACCCTGTGGCTGCATATTACAGTCACCAAAGAGGTTTTATAAAACACTTGACATCCAAGCCCTGGACAAATGAATCACAATCTCTGGGGCGGAATTTGGGCATTAGGAATTTTTTCAACTCTGTATTTTAAAAGTACAAGAAGTTGCAAAAAATAGTACTAAGTACTTGGAATCCTATACACCCTTCACCTAGCTTCTCTCTATAGTGACTGCTATCTTTTAACTATAGTACAATAGCAAAATCAGGAAGGTGATATTGGTACAATGCTGTTAACTAGACTACAAATCTTATGCAGCTTTCACCCTTTATACATGTGTGCATTTATGTGTCATGGGTGTATGGGTATCTATGAAGTAAGCATTCATATGTTTTCAGGATTCCCCCCAAGAAGATACTAATGCAGAGTCAGTGTTGAGAACCAGTTGTTTTGTCCAATCTACGCTCATTCCACAGGCGAGGAAACTTGAGTCCAGAGCAGCAAAGTGACTTGTCCCAGGACAGGACTGTTTTCTGGCGGAAAAGTTCTTTTTCGCACAAAACGCCATTACAGGTCAACAAGGAGCTACTGAGGAAGAGACGACTGGGGGACAAGAGGCGTGGGGAGCAAGAAGGGTTGGGGAGCAAGAGGCAGAAGGGACATGGGCCTAATTGTTCAGTTCCCCTTAAGGGACAAATAGAAAATCCAGCCTTTGGTAGCCCTTCAAAACTCCTAAGGTTACTGAAAAGCACTTTTTAAAGTTTCGTAAAAAGCACAGACCCTGGCCAACAGTAAACATCTCCCACTCTTGCTATTATCAGAGAATTCCGACCCGGAAGGAATCTGGGCCTGAGACCATGTGGACACTCATTTCCTTTGAATTTCTCTCTGCGTGGCTCCTTGCTTCATGTTGCAAAAAGACTTTCAGTGGCTAGGACACGCAGTCAGACTTGTTCAGATGACCTCCTGCCATGCTCTGTCTGGGGAAACTTCCTCGCGTCTCCACTGAGGCACTGAACCAGGCAGTGAGAACACCCACCTCTCTGTGTGGGGCTCTGGGTCTCTATTTCATGTGCATCTGGGCCTGAGGAAGCCACAGGAATGTTTCTTCCTTCTGCAGTAGCCTGCTCCTACACTGTAAGCCTCCAACTGCTCCAACAGCCCAGCGAGAGGAGGGCACGGAGAGTAGCCCCATCGAGTAAGAGGGCTCCTGCCTGAGCTCCTCCCCGGCCTGAGTAAACCGCTCTGCCTGCCACCCTCGACCTGAGACAGAAAGACGCAGCAAGGACATCCTTCTAACCTTTCACTGGAGTCCGGGCCCAGGGCAGTGCAGTGGGTTGAGGACCTCGGAAGGGTGTGGCAGGTGAGAGCCGTGGGGCTCCTGACCCCGATCTCCTCCCTCCAGCGCAGCACACATCGGCTGTAGCCGGTCTGAGCTGGGTCTGAGGAGCCTGGCTTGTCTGAGCCACTTGTCTCTGCCACAGGCTTAGCAAGCGGAGCTAGACTCAGATGGTGGAGGAGGGGGTGGGGAGTGTCCTCTCTGTGGCCTCTCTAAAATTCTCCTCTGAACTTTGTGAATAAGAAAATGAAAAGGCTGAAGTTTTCTCTGTGTTCCCAGTGTATTGCAGGAAGGATCAAAGCGACAATGGGCTTGGCTGTCCTTCCCTGAGGCTTCCTCTCCATGAGATGGAAATGGCTGGAGGAGGAACCCCCCCACCCCAACCTGCCCCCTCCATCCCATTCCCTCCCTGTTCCAAGCAGGGCTTGGGGGCTGCAGGGTGGCTGGCTGATTGCCTGGAGGAGGCCACCTGGGGAGGACAGAACTGAGCCTCCTGATCTGGGTAGCCATGCGGAGCTTGACCTCCGTGTTCCCTCCCACCTGTGCAAGGGAAGAAAGGAGCATAGCCATCTGTCTCCTTCCTGCAGCAGGAGGAGGGGAGTGGGAATCCAGCTTCCCAGACA
>SJYX01007762.1:170457-194561 GCA_006410675.1 Oreotragus oreotragus | reverse complement strand
GCCCCCTCCATCCCATTCCCTCCCTGTTCCAAGCAGGGCTTGGGGGCTGCAAGGTGGCTGGCTGATTGCCTGGAGGAGGCCACCTGGGGAAGACAGAACTGAGCCTCCTGATCTGGGTAGCCATGCGGAGCTTGACCTCCGTGTTCCCTCCCACCTGGGCAAGGGAAGAAAGGAGCATAGCCATCTGTCTCCTTCCTGCAGCAGGAGGAGGGGAGTGGGAATCCAGCTTCCCAGACAACATTCCATACAGCCCAGACTTATGACCTCTGGAGCAGACTGACCTAGGCTTGATTCCTGCTTCTACCAACTATTTGCTCTGTGATATTAGACAAGTGCCTTAACCTCTCTGGACTTCAGTGACCCAAGCACACAAACCAATGGAGTAAAACCTACTCATTCATAAAAACTCTTCAAAATTGGTTTTGTCCTGGGAACAACATGTGGAATGCTTTTTTTTTTTTTTAAGTTGATCAAAAGGAGCTCATATCTGTCACCAGGATGCAATGGACAACATGAGAAATATAGTCAATAACACTGCAATAACTTTATATGGTGACTAGACTTCCTGTAGAGATCATCATGTAATGTACAGAAATATAGAGTCACTGTGCACCTGGGACTGGCAGCATAATAAGTCAATTATACTTCAATTAAAAAAAAAGGTTCAGGAAGTCCGGTCACATTGCATGACCAGAGCATCCAAGATCTTTCCGAAGTCTCTAAGACACTGAGACAAGAGGCCATCCATTCTCTTGGAGAGAATGGGGATTGTGAGAGCTTTGTCGCTGCTGCCAGGGTCTGAGAAGAGTCGTATCCATTCCTTTGGGAAAGACTTTCCTAACTATCTGGTTTTTCTGTTCTCTCTCTTCTTTAGGAGAAAATCATGGTCTTGCTGACTTCAGCTGGTCATTGTGCAGATAGAGCTCCTCAGTTATTTTGTGCCTGCTAGGCCACCTACCTGCCACCAGCTCATTTGGTCCCCCAAACCAGCCAATAAGTTAAGTATTAGTATCCCATTTTACAGATGAGAAAACTAAAGTTCAGAATGTTTGAGTCAAATGCCAGGTCAATAAGTTAGAGGAACATAATTCAAACCTAAATCTGTCTAAGCCCATAGTCTACGACCCCCTTGCCCTAGGAAAGGCCCTAGAACAGAGTTCTAGAACGGAGTTCTCCTGAAGTTCATACCACTGACCCACTCTTCATCCATGGACAACAGCATCAGCAGAATGAAAGCATCCCTGACTGACAAAAATAAAAAGCTGAAATGAAAAGCTGTGGTTAAAACTTGATGCAGAACAGAAAGAGAACAAAGAGAATTTGATCAGCTATTGTCATGGTCTCTGAGAGGAAACTGCTCCAGTAGACCTCTGTTTCAAATGATGCCATGGAATTATTATTTTTAATGTCTTAAAGAAAAATCAAAAGGCCTCTTTAAGAAACATCCTTAGGAGGAGCTTGGAGTTGCTGGACTGTCCTTTATTTTTTAAAATGCTTACTGTGCAACTGCTCTATATAAAATGCTGTACCAAGCACTCTGCAGGTAGAAAGATGACTAAGATAGTCCCTGTCAATAAAACCTCACAATTTTATATGAAATTCTCTTCTACAAAATAAACCAGAAGAGATGCAAAAGTTGAAGTCCCATGCCAACCCTAAAAATAATAGGATTATAAATAACTCACTATAGACCCCCAGTAGAAAGTATTCAGTAAGCGTTAATTATCTTTATTCTTTTCTCTAATAGTGTGCGCAGCTGGCTAAATGTTTCATTGAGCCACTTTCAAGGACTTCATCCTGTCGAGCGACTCAGAAGTTGTTAGAAAGAGAGCAGGTGATGTTCAGTGAACGAGGTACTTGAGGTATGCCCAGGTATTTGGATTCAGGTAAACTCCACTGTTTAACAGAAATGTTTTTAAATGGTTAGTTTTTATGAGCTAGTCAGGGTTATCAGTTACATCAGAAGTGGTTAAATATTTTCTGAATAAGAAAATGTTGTGTTCCTTTGGAAAACTGGGTGAACTGAATCATAAATCAACTAGCTCTGTCTTCAGCTGCATAGGTAACTCCCATAGGGCAAAGCTGTGAGCCCAGCTCTCCCCGTGTGCATACGGGCCCCTGGGGGCTCTTAGAGTGGAGATTGTGCTTGGGCAGGTCTGGGGTGGGGTCTGAGACCTTGCATTTCTAGCCGGCTCCCAGATGAGGCTGACAATTCTGGTCTTTCAAGCACACTCTGAGTAGCAAAGAACTGAGATGTTGATTCATCTGTGGCAGCTACACAGACCGTAGTAATAGTGTCTAAAAGTAAAACCAGTATACTTTTTAGGGCTAGGCTAATAGACCAAAACATGAATGTATACAGAGGCAAACGTGATGATTTATTCATCTGAGAGCTCATTATGGGTTGGATTGCCTCACTCCAAGGCCTGATTCCTGAAAGCTTTCCAAACTTGACGCTGCACTTGCTTTTGGAGGTAGTACCATATAGTGGCCATGAACGTGAGCACCAACCCGAGTCACCCCAGACTGAAATCTCTAGGCACATTACTTTGGCTAAACTGCTTCACTCTTCCTAAGCTTCAGTAGTTTGTGAATAAAACGGGCAAAAAAATTAACACTCACTTGCCTCCTAGGATTGCTGGAGGACTCAGTGAAAATGCGCATGAAGCAGCTAACCAGATGCCTGGCGATGAGCTATTCACCTTAGGGTTTCAACTAAGCCATCCGTGGAGACTTCCTGACTGCCACTGTCGCACATCTTCTGCATTTTGGTCTCAGTTTCCATCAGTCTCCAGCCATGAAAAGCCAAGATTTCACTGTGAAACTGGATAATGATATATGTTTGTCTACAATAATATCATNACTGAGATGTTGATTCATCTGTGGCAGCTACACAGACCGTAGTAATAGTGTCTAAAAGTAAAACCAGTATACTTTTTAGGGCTAGGCTAATAGACCAAAACATGAATGTATACAGAGGCAAACGTGATGATTTATTCATCTGAGAGCTCATTATGGGTTGGATTGCCTCACTCCAAGGCCTGATTCCTGAAAGCTTTCCAAACTTGACGCTGCACTTGCTTTTGGAGGTAGTACCATATAGTGGCCATGAACGTGAGCACCAACCTGAGTCACCCCAGACTGAAATCTCTAGGCACATTACTTTGGCTAAACTGCTTCACTCTTCCTAAGCTTCAGTAGTTTGTGAATAAAACGGGCAAAAAAATTAACACTCACTTGCCTCCTAGGATTGCTGGAGGACTCAGTGAAAATGCGCATGAAGCAGCTAACCAGATGCCTGGCGATGAGCTATTCACCTTAGGGTTTCAACTAAGCCATCCGTGGAGACTTCCTGACTGCCACTGTCGCACATCTTCTGCATTTTGGTCTCAGTTTCCATCAGTCTCCAGCCATGAAAAGCCAAGATTTCACTGTGAAACTGGATAATGATATATGTTTGTCTACAATAATATCTTACAAGTAGAGTTCAACAAATTCAGTTTTTATTTTGTTTGTGTTATTTTTTCAGACAGTCTGGATCAGATCTTTTTTTTAGTGTTTCCAGTCACTGAGAATTCTTGTTGCCCGCAGAGGGATAAAGAAATGGCAGAGAATGGGGAACTTCAGCCTTGCCCAGTCACTATCCAAGACCTCATCAGCTGCTGAAAGGGTTCTGTGCGGTGGAGACCAGCGGCTGGTGATGGAGATGGAGCTGAGGACAGGACGGGCCGTCCAAGGCAGAGGCAAGCTGCCATCAGCTACTGAAGCTGCCCCCACAGGAGCCACAGCCCAGGAAAGCAGTCCAGGAGGGCTTGGAGAGGGAAGGAAGTACTCTGAAGTGGAGTCGCAGGCCAGGAGGAACACAGCCTCACTGAGAACCACCCTGACAATTGGTTCAAGAGGGTCTCTCCATATTCCGGATGGGATGCAAGTTCAAGTCGTGGTCCTTGGCCTCAGGGAACCCCTAGGTCTGTTAAGGAGGCAAGATTGTCAGGGGTAGGAAGCAAAATCAACACATCAAAACAAGGAAGAAGAAAGGGCTGGGGAAAGAGAAGAAAGAAGAAAGAGGGACAGAAGTTAAAGGGAGAGGAGAGAGAGAGCAACCGATGAGAGTGAGGGGAGGAGAGGGAGACGAGAAGACAAGGATCCTATTCCAAGCACATCTCAAGCGCCGATTAAAAAAGAGCCAAGAGCATTTAGAACATCCCCTGTGGGGTGCCTCCTGACTCCTCTTGGAAAAAGGACAACCCACCGCTTAAGCCAGGAAGGAGAGGTAGACACTCAAAGAGAGACCGATGGGTCCGGCAGCTTGAGGGACTGGTAAGGGCAAAACTCGGCCACCTTTGCTTCAAGGAACACTTAGAGGAGTACTCCTGGTCCTCTGGTTCCCTTCACTTACATTCCATGAAGTGTATGCGCGGAGAATGGTACCCACCTAGGGGCCAGAGGGCTGAAGCTAAGAGGTCAGCCAGCTCCCAAGTTCCAGTCTCAAAACCTGCCAATCACACCACTGTGCCTCCAGTCTCGGCCTAACTCACGCAACCATTAGCTGCCTCTTTTGCCAACCTCATCTCCTCATGTGAAGTGGGGATTGTCTGCCCCTGGCTCTCCAAGCTGGGAGCTGAGCAAGTTCAGATCGAGCAGAGGTCTCAGAGTCACCTCCCGATGAGTGCAGTCCATCCTGCAGCTCCTCTTCCTCCCCGCTCCCCACTCAGCTGCCCTGCCCTGAGCTCCTGCTGACCAGGGTAGGGCCCAAGTGGAGAAAACAGCGCTAAGGCTGCATCCACAAAAAGCACAGCTTCTCCTCCAGCCACTGTGAATTGCTTCCTAGAGGAAAATAAAATTTATGTTTAATCCATGGGTCTGCCACCTAAGGGGTCATTCCACTTATCGAAACTCAGGAAAGAAGCCTAAATCTACCAGAACTATCTCCACCCTCTCACCAAAAGTGCCTTGAGTTCACATGACTGCGACTTCAGGGCTGTAGGCTGATCGACCAGGTTTTTGAGAATAAAGCTGATTTCAGACTGAATTGATCAGAATCAAAACCCCAGGTCAACCTGCACTATTCTTAGTGACTCCATAAAGCTAGACTTCCCCTCCCCAAAAACGTCTCTGTTAGAACCACCGTGCAGTCCATTTTAGAAATTTTTTTTGGCAATAGCCATCCAGAGAATTTTTATAACCCCCCAAAATAGTCAGTCTGCCCTATCTGTTCCATGCTGCAGGCTGGCAGCGCCTTATAATTAACCAACTTCTCATAAAATGACAGGGTTTGGGCCTGAGATTGTTCTCAAAGATACACTATGCAAACAGCCAGTTAGTGTTGCCAGAGAAGAGGAATTTCATTTGGAAAAACTCAGTGATTTAGATGCCACAGATGTGTAGAGCGGACTTTTGGACTCTGAGGGAGAGGGGGAGGGAGAGGGTGGGATGATTTGGGAGNCACACAAACCATCATCATCATGCTGACCTCACAGGGCTCTTGTAAATGCCAAGGGCAAGAGAGGGCAGAGACCCTCCTGACATGAGAAGGGCACCAAAAGAAGTGGAGGAACGTGCCCTGGGTCACCCGACGGCAAGCTACAGTTGAAACCCCAGGCTCTGACACCTACAGTGTTCTCTCTCCACTGAGCCCCAGATATGACAGATGACAAGTGGGCATTTGCCCATTATAATCACTAGAGCACCCTACTGGGTGATGCGTTTGAGCTAAACTCTCCTCAAGACTCATGTCAGCCCAGCAGAGACTTTGTAGGGGCAAAGTTTTATTACAGTCACACAATCTTCCTGAGCAGTCTGCTGGAGCACAGAATTTCCACAAGCTCAAACTCAGCTCAAACTCCTTCTCCCATCTGAGGATTAGAAGCTGGGTCTCTACCGAGTCTGCACAAGAAAGACACAGAGGCAGCCTCATACCACGTACTTGTATTCATCCCTTCTGAGCACTATTTTAGAGCTCAGAGATCTCAATATTCCAGAGGCACTGATTATCATTAAAAGTGAAAGTGAAGTCGCTCAGTCGTGTCCAACTCTTTGAGACTCCATGGACTGTAGCCTACTCCAAGCAACAATACTGGAGTGGGTTGCCGTTTCCTTCTCCAGGAGATCTTCCCAACCCAGGGATCGAACCTGGGTCTCCCACATTACTGGCAGACGCTTTACCATCTGAGCCACCAGGGAAGACTCATTATCATTAAAAATGATTATTAATTTTATGGAGCACCTAGCAAGGTAGGTCAGGCTCCTTATAATATATGANGGAGTGGGTTGCCGTTTCCTTCTCCAGGAGATCTTCCCAACCCAGGGATCGAACCTGGGTCTCCCACATTACTGGCAGACGCTTTACCATCTGAGCCACCAGGGAAGACTCATTATCATTAAAAATGATTATTAATTTTATGGAGCACCTAGCAAGGTAGGTCAGGCTCCTTATAATATATGATACTCAAAATGAAACTGAGGGTGGGTATTTTTTTTTTACCATTTCCATTTTATGGTAAAGGAAGGTGAGATCTAAAAGAGTGAGGTGATCTGCTCCAGGTTGTACAATCAAGAAAGGTGGGCAGGATTCAAAGCCTGGTCCTCTCTGCCAGAACCACACTTGTCCCAGGATGCCGGATGCGTCAGTCATGCTAATCCCAGCATTCAAGGCAGCACACCCCCAGTGCCAGCCCCCACATCACCAGGCCAGACTCTCACAAATGCAAGCCTTGCAGGACAGGCAGCAATGCAAATCCACACACAGGACCTACCCTGACAGGCAGCCCAGGTGGTCACTTGGTAGTGGAATGTGCCCAGCCCCATAAGAAGGCAAATGCCCAGCACCTTGTGGAGCCAAGACGCGTGTCGGGTTTCACTGCTGGGCACAGTAGGAGCCGTATGTGGTCTCCACCAGCCAGGACTGGCTGGCACCAACGCCGATAGCCTGCCCGGCATGGCTAGACCAGCAGTGGGCCCCAGGCAGCACTTTTCGTGTCTTTCTAGGGGGCAGGGCACAGTTCCGAGGGAGCAACCAAGGAATAAGGCAGCAAACTAAGGAACAGAGATCCCCTTCAACCTCTGCCTNCCTGCCCGGCATGGCTAGACCAGCAGTGGGCCCCAGGCAGCACTTTTCGTGTCTTTCTAGGGGGCAGGGCACAGTTCCGAGGGAGCAACCAAGGAATAAGGCAGCAAACCAAGGAACAGAGATCCCCTTCAACCTCTGCCTTTCTGCATCCCACCCTCCTCTCCAGGTCAGCTCAGTCCCATTCTCCATCATCCAGACTCCAATGCGAACTCCAGCCAGTTCTATCTGGAAGTGAGTTATTTCGTGTGTCTGAGCCTGAGTGTCCCTTGGTGAATAAAATTGGGTCCAGGAGTATGAAGCCAGCACATAGTAGGTGCTCAATAAATGTCGGGCACCTCCTCACTTCTTATAGAGGCCTCCTTCTCTGAATTTCAACTTCTCCATCACCAAGTTCATTCAGCTTAGCATTTTATTAGACACTGGCTTGGCTGTTTAGCTCATGATTTTCTATTCTTGTGTAAGTCAGGGGTAGGGGGTGGGGGATTTAGGGGTTAGCCATGTGCTTTTTTAGGATAGTACAAGCTGGCAAGCTTTTTCTTTTACTGACCAGGGTCACTGTGAAATGACATTGCCTTCGTTCTCCCATTTGAGATACTAGAGTTTATTTTTGTACTATTGTCAGTTAAGATAAATTGATAACATTTAAATGAAACAGAGAAGAAAATAAAGACAACAAACTTGAAGAATAGTGAACATGCTAATTAAACATCTGTCTCTTATACACATCTAGATGTGTATAAGAGACAGCCTTCAACCTCTGCCTCTCTGCATCCCACCGTCCTCTCCAGGTCAGCTCAGTCCCATTCTCCATCATCCAGACTCCAATGCGAACTCCAGCCAGTTCTATCTGGAAGTGAGTTATTTCGTGTGTCTGAGCCTGAGTGTCCCTTGGTGAGTAAAACTGGGTCCAGGAGTATGAAGCCAGCACATAGTAGGTGCTCAATAAATGTTGGGCACCTCCTCGCTTCTTATAGAGGCCTCCTTCTCTGAATTTCAACTTCTCCATCACCAGGTTCATTCAGCTTAGCATTTTATTAGACACTGGCTTGGCTGTTTAGCTCATGATTTTCTATTCTTGTGTAAGTCTTGTCTCTCCTAGAGCTCCTTAGAGCCAAGAAATAAGGCTGATCCTTCTCTTGTCTCCCCACAGATCACTCAGCACCATTTGGGACCACAACAGGACCCATCACCTCTTGGTGGGTTGGAGCTCCCAAGCTGGTTAAAAATACATGAAACAAAGAAGGAAACATTCTGTGAGGGGGTTTTTAAGTATCATGTGCTGTTCTGTGTGCGTTGCCTAGTTAATGCATTTCACCCTGGCAAAACGAAGCAGATGCTGGTGCTGGTTCTATTTCCATTTTACAGGTATAAGTCTTAGGGTGGTTAAATGAAGTACCCAGAGCCACAAGAACAGGCAGCGGGAAAAGTCAGGATTTGAATCCGCAAATTCCATCCTGGAAGCTCATGCTTTTAATCACTATCTTAATTCCAGTTACTCACCCAAGGTCTGTTCTGTAGGGTCAGATGCTCCTCCCAGCCCCCGCCCCACAACACACACAGACAAAACCATGAGAAGTTAAAGAAAAAGGAAAATGTGACAAGAAAGGATCAAAACAAGCCCTAGGGGAAGCTCCGGGGTTGCCTGGCATCTTCCTCTCTGATTCAGGATTGACACCCTGCCATCCAGACCACAGCCCCTAACCAGCTCCTGCTAAACCGACACAGATAACAATGAGCCATAGCCCGAAAAGCAGAATCTTCCTTTTTCTTAGAAGCTTCTCCTTAAATGTTTTCCTCAACACCACAGCCTAGAGAAATCATAGGACAGAAGAGGCCAAAAAATATTCTATAAATTGAAAGAATCATCTTGCTTTTCAGAGATCATCTTTATGGCAGGAATCAAAAAAGTGCTGGCTTTCTAGGGTCAATTCCACCTGTCTGTTACACCTCAAATTAAAGCCATTTGCATATTGCCTAGAGGGCTTTGAAATTTAGAAATTCATGTGCTATATCTTGGAAGTAAAAAAAAAAAAAAAGTCAAAACCAGCCAGGACTTGTTCCCAGGAGATATAACTGAAATGTACAAGAATCCACCTCAGCAGTGTGGGATGCTCTCCCTGCAGGGAGACTGTCACCACTGTCTGGGTCCCAGCCAAGTTTGGTCCCTCACTCAGGAGTCCAGCCTGGGTTTGTCCATCACTCTAAACCTAGGCTCCAAGCATGGGGCCAGCCAAAGGTGCTATGAGCCCTTCTTCATGCTTCTAGACTCAAAGAATACAAAGCAGATGGTCAGAGAAGGTGGCCCCAGAACAGTGTCATAAGCAGATGAGGAATGATTCCAAGCAGAGAAGAGAGAGGAACCCAAGCCGTTTGACACGTGTGAGCCCTTTTAACTGAACCAACCAGTTCAGAGATCAGTCATATTACCCCCACTTTAGCGAAGAAGAATCTGAGGCTTTAGAGAGGTCAATTGGCTTGACCAGTGTCACAAAGGTAGTAAATAGAGTCAAGATCTGAGCCCAGACTTGCTGGCGCCAGAGCTCACTTCTGTGCCTTGGGTGGCTTCCCCTCCAAGTCTGCACGACAGCTTGCAGATGTGAGCATAAATGTTACCTGCACATACCACAGCCAGCAGTTCAATCGTTTCATCCTGAGTCTCAGGTCAAATGGACCGATAACTGGGGTGGAAGGTCAGGTGAGGTGGCCTTAGGGATCACCGTCTGACCAGTTCTACATTCTACCAATGCACAGTGTCTGGCAGCAGAGACCAGGCTGGGCGCATACCAAAGCCACAGCCCTGGACGCATACCAAGGCCACAGCCCTGGACAAAGGGCAGGCTCCCAAAGGGCCCTGAAGCCACCTGGCCCCTCTCTCCCTGCCGGCTGCAGGGCCCGGGGCTTTACAGACCACCTCACACCCTGTTATCTTTCTCCAGGCTCCTGGCTGGTTGAGGGCTTGGCCCTGCTCTGGTTTAAAGACACACAGAAGAATGCAGGTCACTGACTCAGCATCCCTGCGGCCCCAGCCATCCAACATCACAAGCACGTGTAACGCACATGCGCCCCTGGCTAAAAAACCCATTCCTCAGGGGAGCTGAGCCTTCTGAGTCTAATAGCAATAGTAACCAGACTATCTGTGGCCACCTGCCTCATTTTGTGCAACAGAAAAGTTCAGGGAGAAGGCCAGTAGCAAGTATTGAGAATCTCCTTTCTGTCAGTCACCAAGTACATAATGTATGTATTTTAATCCTCCCAAGAACTGAGCAAGGTAACAGTTAAGTAATAGCCCCATATTACAAAGGCCATATACAATAGTAATTAGGGGCTTAGGCTCTGAAGGAAAAATTGCCTGGGTTCAAATGTTGGCTCCTCTCCTTACTGCTGTGTGTCTTTGGACAAGTCACTTCACCTCTCTGTGCCTCACTTTCCAAGCTCATCAGTTCTTTCCTGGACTGCAGCCTTCTGCTCCCCGCAGCCCCTTCCTTACAGATTTTGGATTTCCCAGTCTCCTTAATCGTGAGAGCCAATTCCTTAAAGCAAATCTCTCCAGTAGCTAGATAGACAGGTAGATAGTTAGACAGACAGACAGATAGATGTCTGTTCTGTTTCTCTGGGGAACTCTGACTAATACAGATAATAATAATAATGCCTGATAACACAGATAATAATTATGCTCATGAGATTGCTGTGAGGGATAATGAGTTAAGATATGGAGAGTTCTTAGCACTTTTCCTGGCACCTGATGAGAGTGCAATGTGTGCCATTTTAAGCTGTACGGATGAGAATACCTGGTCAAGTAACTTCTCCAAGGGTTGAAATCCAGGCCTGTCTGACTCGAGTGGGTGATGGAGATGAGACTGAGCAGGTACAGAGGAGAGAAAAAAACCAAGCCCGTGGGTAAGAAAAGCAAGGTCCAGTGCTGGACTCTAGTGGGTCAGAGCCAAGAGCAAGTGGGTTTGAACTTAGCCCAAGGCCAAAGGCAGAAGGCTCCTGCCCTAGGCCTTTAGGAGACGAGCTTGGGGGATAGTCAGGGTGACCAATCTGACATGTTTTGCCCGTCTTTCCCAATTTTGCCACTCAGAAAATCACCTGGGTTCCAGTGTTGGCTCTTCTCACTGCTGTGCGCCCTTGGGTAAGTCACTTCACCTCTCTGTGCCTCATTTTTCGTGTTCATCCTTTTTTCTCTGGTCTCCAGCCTGTGGCATCCCTGACACTCTTCTGGGACTCCTTTAGTCCTGGGCAAACTGGGACAGCTAGGCACCCTAGAAACTGTTCCCCTGAGAAGACAGAGGTCTGGAAGCCCAGACCTCACCCTGTATGAGACCCTCAGACTCACTCGCTTTGCATTAGGACCTCTAAAGAGGTCAATTTTGTGCAAAGAGAGTTATTTGTCAATTTTACCAAGGAAGAGACACGCCTCTTCTGCTGAAGCTGGTTCACTGCCTTCAACCTCGCCCACTGTGGGGCAACCACCTCCCCATTCGGCCAGCCGTTCACTCCACTGAGAAGAAAACTGAAGCTCAGCACCAAAGAGAGCTGCCCAGGGTCACCGACCATCAAAGCCTGGTCTTGGGGGCCCCCAATCCTGTGCTCAGTCAGCCACGCCCTGGGCCAGAACACTGTGCTGAATTTGAAGGGGACAGCTCCCAGGCATACCCCCACCAAAAATGGGTTTCCTATCAAGATGGCGATGAGCCAAGAGCTGTTGGACATGACCCTGAAAGGGCCCTGGAATGTCCGGTTTCTTACAAATAAAGAGCCTCTGGAGCCCGGAGAGACTCACGTTCCTGTGACCGGCTCCCTGCCATGTCCTGCTCGCTCAGGGAATAGGAGTTTCCAGAAGGCACCTGAACACGCAGAGCTCCCACGTGAGCTTCTAGTTTGCCCAGTGAGGACAGTAAGCCAGCTGCCACCTCCCGAGAAGGGAGTTCATGGTCCCAGGGCGATGGGTGGACAGCTGAGTCACCAGGGCGGGGATGGTCACCAAGCAAAGCACATAGACTTCTTCAGAAGCCCCTTCTTTCTCTGTCTCCATCTCTCTTTGGCTCCAAGCGTAGGCTTGTCCTCACAGCGCAAGTCTCCAAACTTCTCCACCACCACACCTGACCTCTGTGGCGTGCCCTCACTGGCCTGTTCTCAGCACTCGTGTCTGATGCGAAGCCAGTTCTGACGGGCTCCACGGAGCCCAGCGGCTGAGGTACTGCTCCTCCTGGGGTATTCCCCCCGCCACTTGGGTTTCAGTGGTTCAGAAGCTGGGAAAAGGGGGACTGGACTTTGGCACTGTTGCTTTGGCACCTGGAGTTTGGTGTAGGGAAAGATGGAGAAGGGAGATGGTGGTTTAAGAAGCTCAAGATGGGGCTTTCCTGGTGGTTCAGTGGTGAAGAGTCCACTTGCCCGTGCAGGGGGTTGATCCCTGGCCTAGGAAGATTCCCCACGCCTTGGAGCAACTAAGCCAGCACACCATCATCATGCCTCAGAGCAACTAAGCCAGCACACCACCATCACTAAGTGCTCTAGAGCCCCGGGAGCTACAACCACTGAAACCCACACACCTGAGAGCCTGTCCTCTGCAACTGGAGTAGCCCCACGGCACTGAAGACCCAGAACAGCCAAACATAAATAGACAGGAAGCTCAAGACGGTTCAAGAGCTCTGGTTTCAATCCCAGTGAAGGTTTCCAAGAAGCAGGTCAGGAGTGCATGACAACCTTTGCTTCCTCTCAAGCCAAGAACTGCTCATTCTGGTCTCACCTACCAGACCCAAGAGAAGACTACGCCCCAAGAGAGCTGGGCCCAGCCCGGCACTTGGGCTCAGTTAATGCTAGTGGATTTGAACCCAGATCTGCCTCGTGGGACGACCACCAACTTCTACTCATTGTGAGCATTAAATTAGATAATAACCCAGTAACACACATTACGTGATTAGTTAGCACGATGTCTGGTACATTTTAAGTGTTCCATAAAAAGCATTAGCTTTTCTTATAAATAGTATTATCATGCAGTTATTCAAAGGATTGGGACTTAAAATGTTTGCACAACTTTCTCAGGGTTACCCATCCCAAGTGAAGGTCAGAGCCAAGCTGATTATGCCATGCTGATAGGAAAATAAAACTCACCAAATAAAGCATTATTACTTTACTAACATTGCCATGATGGACTGAAATCCTGAATATTTGCCACACAGAATATCAAGGAAGTTAGGATTTAAAATATTTCAAGGGCAAAAACATCCAAAGCACTGCCCATGAATTTGTAATTTTTATAAGAAGGTGATGAATGTTCATGCTGCGTGGTCTTCAACCACTCCTGGGCCTGTCAAGCTCAAGGTCATGGCTTGTGGCCTTTAGCTCTGCTTTTAAATTGGCTGAGCATCAGTGCACTGTCATCCAACTTCCTGTCTCAAGGGAATAGCTCCTGAGTCCAGCCAACATAAGCTTACTGCCCTGAAAGATTTCTAGAAACAGACAGTCCTGACCCTCCTCCATTCTCTTTTCCTTCCCCTGAAGCTAATAATAACTACATGAGCTTATCAAGTATGTGTACAGTCATACCCAATGAATTTTTCATGTATTATCTCAAGTAATCCTCACAATAGCCCTCTGAGTTAACTGAAATCACTGTTTCCATTTTGCAGATATGAAGACTGAGGCTCAAAGAAATTGTCACCTGCCCAACTAGAAGTCTGTGAAGTCACATCACTCATTGCCTGTTACCTGTGTGTGTGTCCTATTACTGTTTAAGCCCATTTTCTCTTGTGCAGTCCTCACTGGAGAGACAGTATTTTTCCTTCAACTTGTGTGTAACAACTGTTAAAGATGTCTATTGGCACAGCCACTGTGGAGGATCATTTGTTCATATCTATTGAAATTTAAAATGTTCATACTCTATCACACAGCAATCCCACTTTCTCTGCCCTAAAAAACGACTCGCAAAATTGAACAAGGAGCTGTATTCAAGACTCTTGGTTGAAACATTATGATAATGGAAATTTGATAACAACTGAAATGTTCACTGATTGGGGAATGACCAACAAAACAGAAAACTATGCTATATACACAACATGAAATTTTAGGCTGTGACAGGAATGAGTGAATCTGTTACGTTTACATGGACAGAGAATCAAGACCTATTGTGAAATGACAGCAACTCCAGAATGGTGCTTCTAAGCATGATTCCATGTGTTGTTGAAAGGCAAGTGTTGCTGATGTTTTCTATGCTCATATTTGTTTTTGTTTGTTGCTTTTCATCACTAAGTCATGTCCGACTCTTTGCAGCCCCAAGGACTGTAGCCCACCAGGCTCATCTACCTTTGGGATTTCCCACTCAAGAATACTGGAGTGGGTTACCATTTCCCTCTCCAGGGGATCTTCCCGACCCAGGAATCACCTTCAGTGGCAGGTGGATTCTTTACCACTGAGCCACCTGAGAAGCTCAAGCATATATTTAGATATATGTAAATATATAGGAAAAGGTCTGAAATTATATTAGCCAAACAGAATAATTGCCCACTGAATGAGGGAAAGTAACAAAAAATAGGGGATTTGAACAAAGAAGATTCCAGCTCTATCTAGGCAGTCTTAATTTTCCACAAGAATAACATTCATGTGTTACTGTGCAATTATAGTAAATTTAATATAAACTTGTTTCAATTATTTACATTTATTTTTTTTAATTTTTATTTTTATTTTATTTTACTTTATGGTACTGTATTGGTTTTGGCATACATTNGGACCACAACAGGACCCATCACCTCTTGGTGGGTTGGAGCTCCCAAGCTGGTTAAAAATACATGAAACAAAGAAGGAAACATTCTGTGAGGGGGTTTTTAAGTATCATGTGCTGTTCTGTGTGCGTTGCCTAGTTAATGCATTTCACCCTGGCAAAACGAAGCAGATGCTGGTGCTGGTTCTATTTCCATTTTACAGGTATAAGTCTTAGGGTGGTTAAATGAAGTACCCAGAGCCACAAGAACAGGCAGCGGGAAAAGTCAGGATTTGAATCCGCAAATTCCATCCTGGAAGCTCATGCTTTTAATCACTATCTTAATTCCAGTTACTCACCCAAGGTCTGTTCTGTAGGGTCAGATGCTCCTCCCAGCCCCCGCCCCACAACACACACAGACAAAACCATGAGAAGTTAAAGAAAAAGGAAAATGTGACAAGAAAGGATCAAAACAAGCCCTAGGGGAAGCTCCGGGGTTGCCTGGCATCTTCCTCTCTGATTCAGGATTGACACCCTGCCATCCAGACCACAGCCCCTAACCAGCTCCTGCTAAACCGACACAGATAACAATGAGCCATAGCCCGAAAAGCAGAATCTTCCTTTTTCTTAGAAGCTTCTCCTTAAATGTTTTCCTCAACACCACAGCCTAGAGAAATCATAGGACAGAAGAGGCCAAAAAATATTCTATAAATTGAAAGAATCATCTTGCTTTTCAGAGATCATCTTTATGGCAGGAATCAAAAAAGTGCTGGCTTTCTAGGGTCAATTCCACCTGTCTGTTACACCTCAAATTAAAGCCATTTGCATATTGCCTAGAGGGCTTTGAAATTTAGAAATTCATGTGCTATATCTTGGAAGTAAAAAAAAAAAAAAAGTCAAAACCAGCCAGGACTTGTTCCCAGGAGATATAACTGAAATGTACAAGAATCCACCCCAGCAGTGTGGGATGCTCTCCCTGCAGGGAGACTGTCACCACTGTCTGGGTCCCAGCCAAGTTTGGTCCCTCACTCAGGAGTCCAGCCTGGGTTTGTCCATCACTCTAAACCTAGGCTCCAAGCATGGGGCCAGCCAAAGGTGCTATGAGCCCTTCTTCATGCTTCTGGACTCAAAGAATACAAAGCAGATGGTCAGAGAAGGCAGCCCCAGAGCAGTGTCATAAGCAGATGAGGAATGATTCCAAGCAGAGAAGAGAGAGGAACCCAAGCCGTTTGACACGTGTGAGCCCTTTTAACTGAACCAGCCAGTTCAGAGATCAGTCATATTACCCCCACTTTAGCGAAGAAGAATCTGAGGCTTTAGAGAGGTCAATTGGCTTGACCAGTGTCACAAAGGTAGTAAATGGAGTCAAGATCTGAGCCCAGACTTGCTGGCGCCAGAGCTCACTTCTGTGCCTTGGGTGGCTTCCCCTCCAAGTCTGCACGACAGCTTGCAGATGTGAGCATAAATGTTACCTGCACATACCACAGCCAGCAGTTCAATCGTTTCATCCTGAGTCTCAGGTCAAATGGACCGATAACTGGGGTGGAAGGTCAGGTGAGGTGGCCTTAGGGATCACTGTCTGACCAGTTCTACATTCTACCAATGCACAGTGTCTGGCAGCAGAGACCAGGCTGGGCGCATACCAAGGCCACAGCCCTGGACGCATACCAAGGCCACAGCCCTGGACAAAGGGCAGGCTCCCAAAGGGCCCTGAAGCCACCTGGCCCCTCTCTCCCTGCCGGCTGCAGGGCCCGGGGCTTTACAGACCACCTCACACCCTGTTATCTTTCTCCAGGCTCCTGGCTGGTTGAGGGCTTGGCCCTGCTCTGGTTTAAAGACACACAGAAGAATGCAGGTCACTGACTCAGCATCCCTGCGGCCCCAGCCATCCAACATCACAAGCACGTGTAACGCACATGCGCCCCTGGCTAAAAAACCCATTCCTCAGGGGAGCTGAGCCTTCTGAGTCTAATAGCAATAGTAACCAGACTATCTGTGGCCACCTGCCTCATTTTGTGCAACAGAAAAGTTCAGGGAGAAGGCCAGTAGCAAGTATTGAGAATCTCCTTTCTGTCAGTCACCAAGTACATAATGTATGTATTTTAATCCTCCCAAGAACTGAGCAAGGTAACAGTTAAGTAATAGCCCCATATTACAAAGGCCATATACAATAGTAATTAGGGGCTTAGGCTCTGAAGGAAAAATTGCCTGGGTTCAAATGTTGGCTCCTCTCCTTACTGCTGTGTGTCTTTGGACAAGTCACTTCACCTCTCTGTGCCTCACTTTCCAAGCTCATCAGTTCTTTCCTGGACTGCAACCTTCTGCTCCCTGCAGCCCCTTCCTTACAGATTTTGGATTTCCCAGTCTCCTTAATCGTGAGAGCCAATTCCTTAAAGCAAATCTCTCCAGTAGCTAGATAGACAGGTAGATAGTTAGACAGACAGACAGATAGATGTCTGTTCTGTTTCTCTGGGGAACTCTGACTAATACAGATAATAATAATAATGCCTGATAACACAGATAATAATTATGCTCATGAGATTGCTATGAGGGATAATGAGTTAAGATATGGAGAGTTCTTAGCACTTTTCCTGGCACCTGATGAGAGTGCAATGTGTGCCATTTTAAGCTGTACGGATGAGAATACCTGGTCAAGTAACTTCTCCAAGGGTCGAAATCCAGGCCTGTCTGACTCGAGTGGGTGATGGAGATGAGACTGAGCAGGTACAGAGGAGAGAAAAAAACCAAGCCCGTGGGTAAGAAAAGCAAGGTCCAGTGCTGGACTCTAGTGGGTCAGAGCCAAGAGCAAGTGGGTTTGAACTTAGCCCAAGGCCAAAGGCAGAAGGCTCCTGCCCTAGGCCTTTAGGAGACGAGCTTGGGGGATAGTCAGGGTGACCAATCTGACATGTTTTGCCCGTCTTTCCCAATTTTGCCACTCAGAAAATCACCTGGGTTCCAGTGTTGGCTCTTCTCACTGCTGTGCGCCCTTGGGTAAGTCACTTCACCTCTCTGTGCCTCATTTTTCGTGTTCATCCTTTTTTCTCTGGTCTCCAGCCTGTGGCATCCCTGACACTCTTCTGGGACTCCTTTAGTCCTGGGCAAACTGGGACAGCTAGGCACCCTAGAAACTGTTCCCCTGAGAAGACAGAGGTCTGGAAGCCCAGACCTCACCCTGTATGAGACCCTCAGACTCACTCGCTTTGCATTAGGACCTCTAAAGAGGTCAATTTTGTGCAAAGAGAGTTATTTGTCAATTTTACCAAGGAAGAGACACGCCTCTTCTGCTGAAGCTGGTTCACTGCCTTCAACCTCGCCCACTGTGGGGCAACCACCTCCCCATTCGGCCAGCCGTTCACTCCACTGAGAAGAAAACTGAAGCTCAGCACCAAAGAGAGCTGCCCAGGGTCACCGACCATCAAAGCCTGGTCTTGGGGGCCCCCAATCCTGTGCTCAGTCAGCCACGCCCTGGGCCAGAACACTGTGCTGAATTTGAAGGGGACAGCTCCCAGGCATACCCCCACCAAAAATGGGTTTCCTATCAAGATGGCGATGAGCCAAGAGCTGTTGGACATGACCCTGAAAGGGCCCTGGAATGTCCGGTTTCTTACAAATAAAGAGCCTCTGGAGCCCGGAGAGACTCACGTTCCTGTGACCGGCTCCCTGCCATGTCCTGCTCGCTCAGGGAATAGGAGTTTCCAGAAGGCACCTGAACACGCAGAGCTCCCACGTGAGCTTCTAGTTTGCCCAGTGAGGACAGTAAGCCAGCTGCCACCTCCCGAGAAGGGAGTTCATGGTCCCAGGGCGATGGGTGGACAGCTGAGTCACCAGGGCGGGGATGGTCACCAAGCAAAGCACATAGACTTCTTCAGAAGCCCCTTCTTTCTCTGTCTCCATCTCTCTTTGGCTCCAAGCGTAGGCTTGTCCTCACAGCGCAAGTCTCCAAACTTCTCCACCACCACACCTGACCTCTGTGGCGTGCCCTCACTGGCCTGTTCTCAGCACTCGTGTCTGATGCGAAGCCAGTTCTGACGGGCTCCACGGAGCCCAGCGGCTGAGGTACTGCTCCTCCTGGGGTATTCCCCCCGCCACTTGGGTTTCAGCGGTTCAGAAGCTGGGAAAAGGGGGACTGGACTTTGGCACTGTTGCTTTGGCACCTGGAGTTTGGTGTAGGGAAAGATGGAGAAGGGAGATGGTGGTTTAAGAAGCTCAAGATGGGGCTTTCCTGGTGGTTCAGTGGTGAAGAGTCCACTTGCCCGTGCAGGGGGTTGATCCCTGGCCTAGGAAGATTCCCCACGCCTTGGAGCAACTAAGCCAGCACACCATCATCACGCCTCAGAGCAACTAAGCCAGCACACCACCATCACTAAGTGCTCTAGAGCCCCGGGAGCTACAACCACTGAAACCCACACACCTGAGAGCCTGTCCTCTGCAACTGGAGTAGCCCCACGGCACTGAAGACCCAGAACAGCCAAACATAAATAGACAGGAAGCTCAAGACGGTTCAAGAGCTCTGGTTTCAATCCCAGTGAAGGTTTCCAAGAAGCAGGTCAGGAGTGCATGACAACCTTTGCTTCCTCTCAAGCCAAGAACTGCTCATTCTGGTCTCACCTACCAGACCCAAGAGAAGACTACGCCCCAAGAGAGCTGGGCCCAGCCCGGCACTTGGGCTCAGTTAATGCTAGTGGATTTGAACCCAGATCTGCCTCGTGGGACGACCACCAACTTCTACTCATTGTGAGCATTAAATTAGATAATAACCCAGTAACACACATTACGTGATTAGTTAGCACAATGTCTGGTACATTTTAAGTGTTCCATAAAAAGCATTAGCTTTTCTTATAAATAGTATTATCATGCAGTTATTCAAAGGATTGGGACTTAAAATGTTTGCACAACTTTCTCAGGGTTACCCATCCCAAGTGAAGGTCAGAGCCAAGCTGATTATGCCATGCTGATAGGAAAATAAAACTCACCAAATAAAGCATTATTACTTTACTAACATTGCCATGATGGACTGAAATCCTGAATATTTGCCACACAGAATATCAAGGAAGTTAGGATTTAAAATATTTCAAGGGCAAAAACATCCAAAGCACTGCCCATGAATTTGTAATTTTTATAAGAAGGTGATGAATGTTCATGCTGCGTGGTCTTCAACCACTCCTGGGCCTGTCAAGCTCAAGGTCATGGCTTGTGGCCTTTAGCTCTGCTTTTAAATTGGCTGAGCATCAGTGCACTGTCATCCAACTTCCTGTCTCAAGGGAATAGCTCCTGAGTCCAGCCAACATAAGCTTACTGCCCTGAAAGATTTCTAGAAACAGACAGTCCTGACCCTCCTCCATTCTCTTTTCCTTCCCCTGAAGCTAATAATAACTACATGAGCTTATCAAGTATGTGTACAGTCATACCCAATGAATTTTTCATGTATTATCTCAAGTAATCCTCACAATAGCCCTCTGAGTTAACTGAAATCACTGTTTCCATTTTGCAGATATGAAGACTGAGGCTCAAAGAAATTGTCACCTGCCCAACTAGAAGTCTGTGAAGTCACATCACTCATTGCCTGTTACCTGTGTGTGTGTCCTATTACTGTTTAAGCCCATTTTCTCTTGTGCAGTCCTCACTGGAGAGACAGTATTTTTCCTTCAACTTGTGTGTAACAACTGTTAAAGATGTCTATTGGCACAGCCACTGTGGAGGATCATTTGTTCATATCTATTGAAATTTAAAATGTTCATACTCTATCACACAGCAATCCCACTTTCTCTGCCCTAAAAAACGACTCGCAAAATTGAACAAGGAGCTGTATTCAAGACTCTTGGTTGAAACATTATGATAATGGAAATTTGATAACAACTGAAATGTTCACTGATTGGGGAATGACCAACAAAACAGAAAACTATGCTATATACACAACATGAAATTTTAGGCTGTGACAGGAATGAGTGAATCTGTTACGTTTACATGGACAGAGAATCAAGACCTATTGTGAAATGACAGCAACTCCAGAATGGTGCTTCTAAGCATGATTCCATGTGTTGTTGAAAGGCAAGTGTTGCTGATGTTTTCTATGCTCATATTTGTTTTTGTTTGTTGCTTTTCATCACTAAGTCATGTCCGACTCTTTGCAGCCCCAAGGACTGTAGCCCACCAGGCTCATCTACCTTTGGGATTTCCCACTCAAGAATACTGGAGTGGGTTACCATTTCCCTCTCCAGGGGATCTTCCCGACCCAGGAATCACCTTCAGTGGCAGGTGGATTCTTTACCACTGAGCCACCTGAGAAGCTCAAGCATATATTTAGATATATGTAAATATATAGGAAAAGGTCTGAAATTATATTAGCCAAACAGAATAATTGCCCACTGAATGAGGGAAAGTAACAAAAAATAGGGGATTTGAACAAAGAAGATTCCAGCTCTATCTAGGCAGTCTTAATTTTCCACAAGAATAACATTCATGTGTTACTGTGCAATTATAGTAAATTTAATATAAACTTGTTTCAATTATTTACATTTATTTTTTTTAATTTTTATTTTTATTTTATTTTACTTTATGGTACTGTATTGGTTTTGGCATACATTGACATGAATCTGCCAGGGGTGTACATGAAATCCCAAACATGAACCCCCCTCCCACCTCCCATCCCGGATCATCCCCATGCACCAGCCCCAAGCATCCTGCATCCTGTATCAAACATATACTGGCAATTCATTTCTCACATAATAGTATACATATTTCAATGCTATTCTCCCAAATCATCCCACCCTCTCCTTCTCCCTCTCCCTCAGAGTCCAAAAGTCCGCTCTACACATCTGTCTCTTTTGCTGTCTTGTATACAGGGTCCTGATCACCATCTTTCTAAATTCCATATATATGTGTTAGTATACTGTATTGGTGTTTTTCTTTCTGGCTTACTTCACTCTGTATAATTGGTTCCAGTTTCATCCATCTCATTAGAATTGATTCAAATGTATTCTTTTTAATGACTGAGTAATATTCCTTTGTGTATATGTACCACAGCTTTCTTATCCATTCATCCGCTGATGGACATCTAGGTTGTTTCCATGTCCTGGCTATTATAAACAGTGCTGCGATGAACAATGGGGTACATTGTGTCTCTTTCTATTTTGGTTTCCTTGGTGTGTATGCCCAGCAGTGGGATTGCTGGGTCATAAGGCAGTTCTATTTGCAATTTTTTAAGTAATCTCCACACTGTTCTCCATAGTGGCTGCACTAGTTTTCACTTTTAAAAATTATAGCATGTGGTGGTAAAGGGTCCAATAGACTCAGATCTGGGCTTCCATCCTGGCTTTACCACTCAGTAGCTCTGTGACCTTAAGTAAATTATTTAAGGTCTTTCTGTGTGTCTTTATCTTCAGCTATAAAATGAAGTTGATAATCATACTTAGCTTAGAAGGTGTAGTGAAGGATTAAATGAGGTCATGAATAAAGCTCTTAACTCTGTGCATACATAGTGATTAACTACTGAAGGCAACTTTTGTTGCTCCTAAAGATATGTGATCCTTCCTCAGTGATCAGTGCAAAGAAATAGAGGAAAGCAATAGAATGGGAAAGACTAGAGATCTCTTCAAGAAANTACTTAGCTTAGAAGGTGTAGTGAAGGATTAAATGAGGTCATGAATAAAGCTCTTAACTCTGTGCATACATAGTGATTAACTACTGAAGGCAACTTTTGTTGCTCCTAAAGATATGTGATCCTTCCTCAGTGATCAGTGCAAAGAAATAGAGGAAAGCAATAGAATGGGAAAGACTAGAGATCTCTTCAAGAAAATTACCAAGGGAATATTTCATGCAAAGACGGGCTCAATAAAGGACAGAAATGGTAGGGACCTAACAGAAGCAGGAAATATTAAGAAGACATGGCAAGAATGCACAGAAGAACTATACAAAAAAGATTCTCATGACCCAGATAATCACTATGGTATGATCACTCACCTAGAGCCAGACATCCTGGAATGTGAAGTCAAGTGGACCTTAGGAAGCATCACTATGAACAAAGCTAGTGAAGGTGATGGAATTCCAGCTGACCTCTTTCAAATCCTAAAAGATGATGCTGTGAAAGTGCTGTACTCAATATGCCAGCAAATTTGGAAAACTCAGCAGTGGCCACAGGACTGGAAAATGTCAGTTTTCATTCCAATCCCAAAGAAAGGCAATGCCAAAGAATGTTCAAACTACCACACAATTGCACTCATCTCACATGCTAGTCCCCACTCCAGTACTCTTGCCTGGAAACTCCCATGGACGGAGGAGCCTGGTTCGCTGCAGTCCATGGGGTTGCTAAGAGTCGGATACAAATGAGTGACTTCACTTACACTTTTCACTTTCATGCATTGGAAAAGGAAATGGCAACCCACTCCAGTGTTCTTACCTGGAGAATCCCAGGGACAAGGGAGCCTGGTGGGCTGCCGTCTATGGGGTCGCACAGAGTCGGACACGACTGAAGCAACTTAGCAGCAGCAGCAGCACACGCTAGTAAAGTAATGCTCAAAATTCTCCAAGCCAGGCTTCAACAATACATGAACAGTAAACCTGCAGATGTTCAACCTGGTTTTATAAAAGGCAGAGGAACCAAAGATCAAATTGCCAACATCCACTGGATTATCAAAAAAGCAAGAGAGTTCCAGAAAAACATCTATTTCTGCTTTATTGACTATTCCAAAGCATTTTACTGTGTGGATCACCACAAACTGTGGTAAGTTCTTAAAGAGATGAGAATATCAAACCACCTGATCTGCTTCCTGAGAAATCTGTATGCAGGTCAGGAAGCAACAGTTAGAAATGGACAACTTTCCAACACTGAACCAGGAAGAAATAGAAAATCTTAACAGACCCATCACAAGCAGGCAAATTGAAACTGTAATCAGAAATCTTCCAGCAAACAAAAGCCCAGGTCCAGACGGCTTCACAGCTGAATTCTACCAAAAATTTCGAGAAGAGCTAACACCTATCCTACTCAAACTCTTCCAGAAAATTGCAGAGGAAGGTCAACTTCCAAACTCATTCTATGAGGCCACCATCAGCCTAATACCAAAACCCGACAAAGATGCCACAAAAAAAGAAAACTACAGGCCAATATCACTGATGAACATAGATGCAAAAATCCTCAACAAAATTCTAGCAATCAGAATCCAATAACACATTAAAAAGATCATACATCATGACCAAGTGGGCTTTATCCCAGGGATGCAAGGATTCTTCAATATCCGCAAATCAATCAATGTAATTCACCACATTAACAAATTGAAAAATAAATGGCATATGATTATCTCAATAGATGCAGAGAAGGCTTTTGATAAAATTCAACATCCA